>BQKZ01005309.1:11873-28579 GCA_036244855.1 Temnopleurus reevesii | reverse complement strand
AGGAATAACAAAATCAAATGATGTTCTATTTGGGTTGTGAGATTATTATCTGTATTTTCCATAGACATGCAATCTCAGAACAAAGTGTAAATTCGGTTGAGATGTTTTTAGTATTCATTGATTTTATTGAAAACAACAATAATGCTTAACTATGAGCCCAAAATACAAAATGTTGAATGCAGCTATTAAAGATGAATATTTGTAAATGTATATTTAATTTAGTTAATAGGGCTATTTAAAAAATTTTTTTATAGCTTTTCTTCATCTGGTGTAGGCGTTTAATTCAGCATGGATTCAAGATTGATCAAAATGGGCACAAGCTACAGTAAAAGAGATCAAAAGTCTCCAGGGGAGGGGGGGGGGTAAGATCAATAGGACCCCACCCCCCTGAATCCACCCTTAAATGGACAGCTGAAACACATGAAACACTATTCACAGGTCACCAATTTCATATTAATGAATAGAGCTCACCTCAGTATTGTGAAGAAATATTTATGATTAATCATAAAACTTGATTTGTTCTTCGATATATACAATGTTTGATGAATATATAGATTCATGCATGGATGAAACGTACATGTAAAAAATTTAATCAATTAAATTTAATCAAAAATTTGATTTTCTTGCGTAAATTGAAAATCTGTTACTGGACTGAAGCATTTGTACTTATCAATAAACTTGCAGATTTATGGGAAAAATATTCTGAAAGTGATCATCAAATGGGGAAATATTTTTTAGTTTAACTTACAGATTTTAAACAGAATGAACAATATATTTCCCAGTATAATTTGGCATAACCGTTTTCTTTTCCACAATTTTACGTCAATCAATGTAAATTCCACCCGTCCCCATCCCGAAACTTCCCAAATTGAGACGTACCCCCAAATAAGGGTAAGAAAAATATCAATGAGTAACATGATCTGCTGTGGTTATGGAATTGGTCTGTAAAAGTGTTTAGCCCAATTTTCCACACCAAAGGAAGTGAATATGGAGACGCATATTTTCATAACTGTCGTTTGGGGAGGTCTGTTTTGTATGAATTAACATATGAGAGGAAACATTTGCCTAATCATTGTGTGGGAGGGTGAACTTCAGGGCCAAGTTCAGAGAATGGTATTTTGCAAAAATTATGAGAGGGTCTATCAAATGGTTCGAAGAAAGTGGAGTCAAAGTGAATGACGATACATTTTATTAATAATTGTTAACATTTTTCACAATCTGGCTTGGGGGTATTATAATAATTTTACAAAATTATTCTAGCAACAAAATAATATGTAGAGATTCACTCATGATCTGAATTGTATGGTCTCAGTGCATTGTTGTGAAATTAGAATTAGCAATTTGTGCTTTATATAGATGATGATGTTTGAGTTTTGTTGAGAAACTTACATGTAGGTGATGTGCAAAAAAAAAGGGGGGGGGGGTGGGAAATGAGAGCAAAGCTTATTTCAGTTCTCCATTTTTTGTATTTTGTTGCGGCAATCACAGAAATTAGAGCAAAATTTCTACCGTATGGGCAATTAGTTTATTAGAGAATATTGGAACACTCGTATGTCTGAGTGGGAGTGATGTTATTTTTAATTGACGTAATTACTTATAAATCCTATAATTTTTTTCATCATTCAATATTTAGATTATCGTTCGTTTTCTCTAATTTTTCCCATCTAATTTCTTTTCTATTTCTCAGCATCTCTCATAGATGTGATGATTGACTGCTGTGAAAGGGGGAAATCATTCGCCCGTTTGGGACGCACATGCATGGACCTCGAGACTATCCCTGACATTCAGGCGGAGGACCAGGAGGTTTGCATGGTAGTCATGAAATCCTGCTGCTCTGACCGCCTGTGGCAGGTGTTGTGCGACACGGCGACCAATCACCGAATGAACGTGGGTAGTTGTCAGAGCCTGACCAACAACACGTGTTACACTTCAGGCACGGTAAGCTTGTTACCATGGAGATCTGAACGCTGTATTGTGATGTGATCCAGCAAAACTCCTTGCTTTGTAGAAAGCATTTATGTGATTTGATGAAGGGGGGTGAGGTGGGGTTACTCTTGAAATCCCTCAATGTATTTATTGTATTGTTTGATCTCACGAACTACATGTATACTGTATACAGTTTTAAAGATTACAAGAGTTGATGCATAGGGTTTAGTTAGTAAGAACTTTTGCAAACCTTTCACACCATATCCCAGTACACTCATGCATCCCCCTTATTAGGATTTTCGGTGGAGGTTTCAAAGATGAGGGGAGCAAAATTTTACAATTGAGACCCTTTTTGGGTCACCAGGAAGCTGAAAAGTAACAAAAAGTATTGTTCATCTCAGAATAATGAATAAAAGCATATTTACAAACATATACACCCTAGACAAAACCAAAAAGAGAGAAAAGGGCAAGAATAAAAGTTCTTCATATTTTGAAGTGGACTTTTTTTACTTTCTGCTATAAAGCAAACGCTTTGAGGGCTGAAGTTAATGAGCATGGAGAGTGCATCCAACCCCCCCCCCCCGCCATCATTATGGGCCTACTTACAGCTAAAATTGTTTTAAAAAAAAGAAATATAAGAGGCTACCCACTTCCCCCAATTAGATCCCAACGGGAATGGTTTACAGGTAAAGTTTACAACATGCAATGACTGTAAGGACGGTAGCTGCCACAAAAAAATCATTACATTTCTTTGTGTAACCCAGTGACAAGTTTCATTTTCGAAACTGAGAAAGGGGGTTGAAAACAAGTTTTGATGAGGACTAACCTACAAGTTTATGACTCCCCAGCCACTGATTATATTCTTGTTTTGTTATGACTCATGACTCAGGTTTTCATAATGTTATTGAGAAAAAATTAATAAAAAATGAAGAATAGATCAAGAACTCTTTGTTTTATATATGAAACCTAGAGCAGATTTTCTACCTCCAAGAATTGGTTATATTCTCCAAGGGCTTGAAACTTATCTTTGATAAACATTTTCTAGGATATTTATTTACTTTTCTCAGGAATGAGAAACATAATTAAACAATTTCTGATCATTTGGGTAAAAAATGTACTTGATCGTATTATTTAATTCCTATTTATAGGGAGTTAACAATTGAATTCAATATAATGCATTTTATGGTCCTATGTTCGGCAATATTCAAACAAGCTTTTAGGTTTTCCATAATAATGGAGTTGGGGATGGCCGGTGAGAAACAAAACGAAATGAATTTTGTGGAATCAAAGAGAAATTTCAGCCCCTTTTTAACTTCAATATGACACTGATCGTGACCTGTTGAACCAGGGTACTTGGGCTCCCAAAGGACCCCCATGTTACATTTATTACCCTTTTAAAGTTTGTCTAAAATTTGTTAAGCCATACACCAAGGATATAATTATTTTGAGATTGTAGGAAATATGAACCATTTAGTTTGATTGATTGCAGGAAACAGTAGATGTAGCCTCCAACCTGGCATTGGGTTTATCTCCAAAAGATCTCTGTGATAATTGGATAATTTGCCAAAGATTCCGAGAGCTCATAGTTTTCTTGTAATTGATAATATTCAATTGGTTGATCTAATAACACAAACATAACAGAGAATACATTATTTCAGGAAAGATATGGAAAGATTCATGGGATATCATTGATAAGGAAAGGAAAAATCAGCTTTTACCAATTTCACCAATTTACCAATTATACCCAACAACATATTGTTATACTAAACCATGGTAAGATTCTCTCTATATGTAGTTCATTGAAAGCTCCTCATACTGCCAACCCAAATACGTATTTTGAGCTTTTACTGTTTGGTGGCAGCGGTGGGACCAAACCTATCTGCCAAGGATTTTTCTTATCTCAACTCTGCCCATGACTTGCTCAAGTGTTATAAGTGGGTGTACTAATATATACAAATTTTATATGCTCTTTGTATATAAATTTTGTTGTTGAAAACCTGAGGCTTGTCTGACATATCAACAAGTATATGCAAAGTGGATTCCAACTATTGTAGTTCAATTGTTACTAATCGCTGTAAGGAATACCACGTTACTATGGTCATTTGCGAGAAACATGCATGAATTTTCATCTATGAGTAAACTGGTCTAAAGGACCTGTAGAAACAGGGTTTGGAAATCTTGAGATTGGTTGTATAGATGGCTAATCAGGTTATGATATCTGAAAAATGGAGTAGAATTCAGAGAAATTCAGAGGCAAACGGAGAATACATAAGTACCAATATATCATTTCAGGCACTCTACTTAAACCTGAGCAGTTCTGAAAATATGATGATTGGATTTGCCACTAACTTTCATCAGAGTGTGATTAGTGTGAAATGAGATACTCACAGGAGGTTCATTCATGGCAATTATATTCCCCATTAGTCTGTAAATGTAATTGTTGAATGATATGTACTACCCCATGTTTGTTTTAAAAAATAGATATATTACAGTGAGATTTGGAAACCCCCAGGAGCGTACATTAAATGTTGATATTCTTTTAAAATTCTAAGTTTGCAATACAATACCCCTGTATGTATTAGAAAGAAGTTTTCTTAAATTTGCCACAAAGCTTTTGATACCAACATTTCTGAAATATTGCCAGAGAGTTTTTTCACTTGTTTAACAATTTATTATGACAAACAAGGAAATTTGCGATCATGCTTTAAAAATAGTTAATTAGCTCGCAATTTTTATTTTTATACTTACAAAGAAATTTCAGCTGCAAAAACTTTTGAACAGTATGATGATGATTTTTTTTACTACAGTGTATTTCGCAACATAAGAACACCCACTCATGTTGTACATAGTTTTAAAGGGATTAATTTGTTTAGTTTTCAGACCTAAGCATGAGTGAATGCAAATTAAAAAAATGATTTTATTATATAGAGACCCTTGTATTATGCGCTATATGAGCATAAATTATTATTATCACCAGATAAATGAATTGCAAAATAATGAACATATTGGGATTGTATGAAGTTCTCATGTAAATGAGATTTTGTTAAAATATATTTTAAATTTTCGATGTGCCCACACTCTTTTGATGAATTTTTTTCTTTTTCCAGGAATGCTGTGATTGTTGTGAGCTTGGAATCAATGCATTTCACGACGGTATCGGATGCGATGTGATGAGGACGGGCACAGCCTGTGATAATTCCTTTGCATACTGCTGCAATGGAGCTGTGGCAAGTAATGATGGTGAGTACTTATGGTGAAGATCAGTGATTTTAGACGAAATATGAAATCAGGGAATCATTTTACTTTTCACATTTGGTTAGCAGTTTGAGACATTGAGGTAATATTTTTGATACTTTGCTGTAGTTCTATGAGAAAAACTTGCTAAACAAAACATACTTTGTATAGCAATCCTGTTAAAATGTAAAATAAAGTGCAATGCAATACCAGGTAAATTACTCCCTGGAAACAATTATTTTAAAAATGGCTCACATCAATTACTGGGATTGTAGAAAAAAAATCACAGAATATAAGAAATTCTTTGGGCCGACCTATGATTGATATGGATAGATAAAATAATTTTTTACAGTTTTGCTTGTTTCTAACGATAATGTCGCACAAATACATACGTAGTGTCACTCATTTATAGACCGACCGAAGCGGAGGTTACGGATAATATTATCTTATTCTGAACATTCTGGGATGAAATAAGATGGTGGGGTATGAGTTTCATTCAAGGCAGAATATGACTTTTTTTCAGTGTCTGTTCGATACTATACATCAATGCCACATTATTGTTTGTTTCATGGCTCCCATTGCCAGGGTTGATACAAAATCACGGTTTCAACAACTTTTAAGTTCTTGGGCCTGAAAGAGATATTGCAGCACTGTGCATCCCAATTTCAATATAATGCATACACTGTATGTCATTAAATGTTTCAATCTAGTTGAATGTTCTTGTTTAGGTGTATGTATTACTAGCCCAATTCCCCATATAGGAAGTATTACATAAACAAATCAAAGGATGTAAAATGTTTCAACTTAATAATCACTTTGTCTGTACTTTACTAGATAAGTACCATTTGAGGGAAATGGTACATTTCTATCATTGATCACTGATAACAATATGTGACTTCTAAAAATGTTAAGCTGTTTGATTCTCAGTTGTACTTGAATGATATTACAAGCATTACTCCACCACTAAATTGTATTTATCTACACTGTACGTCTTAATTTATGAACGGAGGCAAAAGGAAAGGTGGGAGTGTGGTGAGGTGTTCGGGTGCTGCATTTTAAAAGAAGAGTGTACCGCAAAATAATTTTTCTTAACAGACAAATTTGTTGAGCAGAACAAAACAAGCTTGAATAAAATCAGACAAGTAATAAGAAAGTTATGAATTTTTTAATTATCTGAAAAATGGGCAAATCAGTGAAAATTTTAAGAATATGTCACTGATTTGATTACGTTTTTGTGGGTGTACTAGTAAACGCCATTTTGTTGATATTGATGGTGCAAAATTCATTATTTCTACAGAAAGATATAAAGGTTGTTTCAATGAAAGCATGCACATAGGGTGTATACATATTTATATGCTGTGAAGATATCCTATTGTTAAAGTTTTGAGAAAATCATATTTTTGGGGAAAACTATCATTTTATAATATTAACATGAAAGTAATAAATGGTCAATTGCATGTGCACCTATGATTTCATTAATTGCCATTTTATTGAAACATTTGTAACTTTCTTATTGCCCAATTAATTGTTCTGTTCATCTAATTTTTCTGCTCCTGTTGAACAAACATTATTTTAGGACCGACTTTTCTTTTAAAGACAATCTTGGGTTTTGTGAAAAGCAATTTAAAGTTCCCACATTGCAGCAAGGAGAGGGTGCTTGCAAACATGTGCAGTGCAAGTGAAAAAAATAATCAGTTTACATGTTATCACTATTAAACTGAGGACAACAGGAACACAGTAGGATCACTGGACCCTTTTTTTATCATTCTGAGATTCTATAGTGATAACAGGTAGCAAAGAATCTTGACTTGCACTGTACACCTCAATGGATAGGATGACTTGGTGGCAGCAGTGGGATATTACATTCTGACCATGTATCTTACGTACATGTACCTATTTGTTGAGTGTTTGATCTGACTCCTATAAAGTACACTAGAGTGATAAGTTTAATCAAACATAGATACAACCCCATTTTATGACAAAAAGTGTAGATAATGCAGGACATAAACAATGAGGATGTGTTTGAACCAGGTCAAGGAGTAATTGGCAAATCATGAAACGATTTAAAGGTTCACTCCAAATTATCATCATTTTGGTCAATGTATTTATTATGCAGAAAAAAATTGATTTCTCATATTCCGCAATATTGATAAGCATGCGTAGACAAATGAATACATAATCATAACAGTAATATTTTATAGAACTAGTGCAAAAACTTGAATCACAGTGGGATATCAATGGACCATGTCTACTGTTCTGAGCTTTTATAGTGACAATGATTCTAAAAAGATTGGTATAGACACACAATAAAAACATATTATTGGACAGAATTTAACTTTTTTCCATAAAATTTGACGTCTTTTACAACATATTGATAGTGATGGAGATTTGCATATTTTTTTTGCAAATCAAAGTTGAAAAAGAACTTTACTTGAAAAGATTGAAACAATTTGGGACTAAATACATACTTTCTGGTTCATCGTACTCTCCCTACATCCAAATTATATGTATTATGATGTTTTAAGTTTTGTAAATGGATCTTATTCTCTCTCAACAGAAAATGAATGCGCTCTGCAAACCAGCCACAGATTGTGTTCACAACGCTGTGTGAATCTTGTCGGCAGCTATACTTGTGAATGTGAACCTGGTCACCACCTCTTGGAGGACAACATAACGTGTGTCGCTGGTAAGATATTACTAGGCTTTTGCTTTGCAACGCAACCGCTATTCACAATGTAAAATTTATGGACGAAGAGGTCATTTACGCATTTTGCAAAGATTGTTATTTTTTTATACAAATTTACTATTATGGCCCCTCAGAGTTCATTGTATACCAGAGCAGATTATCATCCACTTTGGCTCCCCATAGATCTAACTTCTTAATTAGCATTCGCATTGTAAAGCAAACGCCCATTACATTCCTTTTGGTTTCAGGGTAGCTCCAGGTAAGAAAGATCTTGCGTTTCTTGAAATCAGAAAATCAGACAAACTGATTAGCTGATAGGATATTTCGTTTACAGATGTTCTTACCAAAACAAATTATTTTATCCTTTTTCTAATCCTGTTTCACTTGTAAGGGGGTATAAAGATCTATATCTAAGAATGCAGAACATCATTATAAGGTATACTAGCGTCTGTTATGATTTGGCAGGCTGTATGAGCTGGCTTACTGCCATCTCGTACCCATTGTTAAATAGAGCATATATGAATTTGAATTTGAACACATCACCCACAAATTTGGCTGTGGTAAAATCTTTGCAATGAATGATCAACATATGAAGTCTTGCAGCACTCCATTATTTAATTATCATAATCTATCGTCACTCTTCTTTTTAGTCACTTTTCTTTTTAGAAAAAAAATGATCAAGAAAAGACCACTTCAGGGAAAATTGACCAGGGTACAGATATATGCATTACAATATGTTCCACATATAATTCCAAGTATCAGATTATTGATTAATCACATAAGCAGTCCAAAATACTACTTGTTGGTAAACATCATCTTCTTACTTTTCAGATGGCGATACAAGACCCCCTCCGGCCATTTTGACATGCAACCAGGCGCCGTGCCAGCATGAGTGTCGTCAAGCTGGCAGGCAGTACGAGTGCTCATGCCGCACAGGATATCGTCTCATGGCAGACGGCTATAGCTGCAGAGGTAAGTTAAAGGGGAAACTAACCCCTGGAAGTTTGTCATGGTCTCATTGAATGAAGAGAAATCAGATGAATAAACGGTGAAAATGTTAGCAAAATCTGACAATTCTTTCAATAGTTATGAATTTTCAAATCCACAGAGATGTGATGATCTCTGCCGCTGATAGGGATCCGTGCGATATGCAACATCGATAGAATCAGTGGCATCATATTGTACATCTCATTTGTATATAGAATTTTAAAAAATGGATTAATGTAAAATTTAATTTAAGGGTTCAACGTGATCCTCAAAATATATGCAAAATCTAAAAAGGAGTGCGATACTCAAGCAAAAAAATGACATTTGGTTGACTTTTCTGATAAATAAAGACAAAAATGCAAATTTCTATATCCAGAGTGAATGAGCAGTTGTCCGACATGACATCACAGATTCAGTAAAGGTTGCCGATCGCATGGATCCCTATTAGGGCAACGGTCTTCATATCTCTGTGACTTTGTAAATTGTAACTTTTGATTGGGTCTGCCGATTTTGCTCAAATGTTCACAGTTTGTTAATCTGAGATTTCTTCATCCAATGAGAGCACGATAATTCTAGGGGGCTGGTTTCCCTTTAAGTTTGTGTGATATTCCGTGTGGAGGCAACTTATTCCAAGTCACATTTCAAGTGTGTTTCATTTTTTCTTGGAAATTGAACACAATTGTTTTTTGGTCCAAGAACAACTGATTCAGGACTCTGCAATAGCAGAGATGCCAACCGTTCCAGAGGATGCATCTGGACAGAATTAATATGTGAATAACTCGACAGCAAAAAAAAATGACCTTACTCTCTGTCATTCATTTTTTGTGAAAGAATCACATTCATATGAGAAAACTATTGGCATCTCTGCATATGAAAGAGAAATCACAAAGAGAACTTTGAAATCATTTTGGGCAATGAAGAGTTGGCTTGATTTGATAAAATTGTTTTGCAAATATTAAAGAAAGTTATAATGTTACTCTTGAGAAATTCCTCCCGTCATTTGGTTAACTACACACACATGGTTTACAAGTGTTCAATATGCTAAATATATGAAATAAATTAGATTCTCAAGCAAATATCGGTCATTATTATCTATATGGGAGTTTTAAGCCGTACAATATTAAGCCATATTGTACGGCTTCAATTTTACGCTTGCGCAAAACAGTGACCAGCCTTCTGGTATATGTAAAGATAATAATAATCATATTGGATGGCTTCATTTCATGAAATACCGGGAATATTGCACTCGTTAGGGCCAATATTGCACTCATCTTCGATTCGTGCAATATTGCCCTAACTCGTGCAATATTCCCTGGTATTCCATTTATTGCCATCCAATATTATATAAATATACAAAAGGACTAGTGTACAATGGGAGATATGGAATAAGCTTTTTAAAAGAAAATTGCATACTTTTCAAAGGTGAGACAAAGGTGAGTATATATGGGACAATGTATTTGCTGTCTCAGTATTTAGGATATATTCCTTGTTATATAACTTTATGTTTTGATTGAAGAGCATTTCTAAAAGAGTACATGTTATGGGATGCTTTGATAGGTAATTTTGTTCGCTCTCACAGAAATATATTTTAGACCCTTTCTTGAAAAACAATTATTGGTAAGACTATGGGGGTGTTGTTCAAAATCAACTGCAAATCAATTGCATTTTTGCACATTTTCATTCGTGCAAGGTATGCCCATTTAACAAGACCTACATGAAACAATGATTTTGATTGGCACTGCAACTTGCGATCTATTGCAACTTTTGATTAACATCCCCTAAACTATTTATTGAAATTGTCTTGGTATTTGAAATAAAAAATCCACTTTCTAAAAGACTATATTTAATGAGATGCTTTGATAGTTAATTTTTCTCATTCACAATATTTGTGAGAAATATTTGGTAACATCCACTTTTATCATTATGTGGCAGACATTGATGAATGTGCTGAGAACAATCAGCTTGTGTGTAACCCTGCGCAAAGGTGCATCAACACTGTCGGTTCCTTCACCTGCGTCAGTGATGTCTACTGCCGCTCTGGTTTGAGATTGGACCCAGTACGTAATGAATGTGTTGGTAAGTATTTCTTAATATTTATTTAATATCTATTTATTTATATTATTATTATAGATTATATTATTTATTTAAGATTTTTAGTATTTAATAAACTATTTCATTAGGATGGATACTTTCATATAAATGTCCAAATCTCATGGCCATACAGCCCTAAACACCCCCAAAATATGCTCTAAGATTTTTCCTGTTACTCCATTTGGTTAGTATTTGAGAAATGATTCATTTCCGTTCGATTTCCTGTGATTCTACCATTTTGAACATCATTAAATATCAAGAATTTTCATAATTTGTTTTTCCATTTTGGAGTAATCCTGTGAACGCAAAGGGTTAGAATCACTTTGTATAGAATTCTGAAAAATGATTGTTGTTCATATCCCGTTGCCACCACCGATTTGATAATTGGTGTAACCTTGAACAGGAAAATCCTCTTCTGTATTTAATACAGTTCCCATTTGCAATGTTACCTGCTGGGGTTCTTGATTTTTTAACCATCTACTTAAGTTTAGCAGCAGTTTATTATTTGTTTATTATTATTTTTTTTTTTAGTTTTTCAATATTTCTTGTATATATCCCACTGCTGCCACCACTTTGTCAAACTTTCAAATATAAGTCACAGTGCAATTCAGAATTCTTTGGTTACCTGATATCACTATAAAGCTCAGAATTTATAATGTTATGGAACGATAGATCCGTACGCCATGTATTGAACTGTGTGGACCCAACCATCGCAAGCTGGTTCTGATTTGAATAGCATTACAAAGGAGCATTAACTTAATTTTACAGAAATAGATTACATCGTTTTATTTCATTTCATAGATAATGTAATAATTTATCCTCTTATTCAAAGATATTGATGAATGTGCGGAGAGAACAGACACCTGCGATGAAAGAAGCAGATGTGAAAACTTACACGCTAGCTACACCTGCCGACATGCCAGCTGCCCCTCTGGGTACTACTATGATAGGACAACATTCCAGTGCAAAGGTGAGAATGACTATTTTCCAACCTCTCTTTCCCAGCTCTCTCTCTCCCTCTTTCTCTCTCTCTTTCTGTCCAGAGTCTACGAACACTTTATTTCTGTCTGGGGGTCTACAACCACTCCCTAAACAAACAATTAAAAGGAATTTTTTTAGATGAACAGGAATGAATGCATTCTCCAATACCTTCAGGCCACCACATACTACACAACTTTTTAGTTGTACAACTAATTTTGCTGACACATGACCAAGTATGATGCGTCGTCTGACGGCGAGATTCTTGATACTTGGAACTAATTTCATTAATTGCATTAAATACCATTGTATTTGCTTTATCATTCTTGTCCACAATTGAAATCAGTTATTGGATAGGTTATGATTGCAAAATATCAGACAATGGCAACAACCAACCACTGCGCCAGGAACAATAGCGTGCACCCGATCGCTCCGGGCCTCTCTCGTGTCAATATAAGGTGCGCGTAGAGTGGTCTTTGCTCGTTATATTGTGATGAACGCTAGCAAAATAGAGCAGCCAAAACGTCATTTCATTAACGTTCTACGTTTGCAAATCGTGAGACAGATGATTAAGTCTCTTCAATTAATGTATACAGTCAAACGTCATTATCAAAACCTTTTTACATCAGGGCCAAAATATAATAAAATGCTAAAAGATGGGACCAGTAAAACTACTACCTTGTTATAACAAGATCTCGCTATACCAGTCCTGTACATAGTTTTGTCTATCCATGTTTTGAATTCTGTTATCTCAAGTATACCGGATAATGCTTTAAATTTCCTTTTTTCTTAATAGATATCGATGAGTGTGCTAGAGGAACCCACGACTGCTTATCTGGATCTAGGTGTGACAATCTGGATGGGAGCTTCCACTGCACCAGGATTGTGCCTTGCGGAACTGGGTACACCATCAACGGTGTAACACAGCAGTGTATGGGTATGTATTGAATGGATAATCACACCAACAACACCAATGGTGTTACCTAACAGTGTATGTGGTAAATATTGAATGTACTATTACACCAAGTATATTATTTAAGCCAGGAGTGTATGGCTAAGTATGTACCATTACACCAGATTGCACCAAGCACATAAATGGTGCTACCTAGCAGTGTATTGGTTAGTGTTGACTGGATAAAAAAAATATACCGTGCATTACACTAAGACACACCATCAGAGGAACCCAGAAACAAGGAGACTTATGGTGTTATCTAACAGTGTATAGGGTAAATATTGAATGAATACTATACTTTCACACCATGTTTGCACCAAGCATATTAATGTTGTTACTGAGCATTGTATGGGTAAGTGTTGAATGGATCAAAGAAATACCAAATATTGCATCTCAACACACCATCAGAGGAACCAAGAACTGCTTATCTTCACCAGGAATGTGCCAAAACTTCATATTGTCAAATATGCCTCAACCAAAAGTACAAACGCCCACCTAGTGCCTAATTTGTTTGGATGGCGATTTGCCATCTTGGAGCTTATGATATATCACACTGTGCACTGAGATGAATGTAATTTTGATTAAGAGCTACAGGGCAAGTCAAAATTTTGGGGTTACCTGCTATCACCTGAAAGCTAAGTAAATGGATCTGTCCAAGTGACCCCATTTATCCCACTACCCTCAGGTTTATATTGATGACAAGTAACCCCAAAATTCTGAGTTGCATGTCTGTAATTCAACTCTAAAAAATGCAAATGGCAGCAAGCATGTATGCCTACAGTACGTGCAAGTCACAATATTTTGCTACCTGTTACCACTATAAAATCTCTGAACAATTAATATGGTACAGTGATCACGCTGTGATCTCATTTCCTCAGCTTTATACTGATAACAGTTAAACTGAATGCTTTGACATGCACTGTAACTACACTGTACATATACACATGCACCCTACCCTTGCTGCAATGGTGCAACTTTAAAAAGCCGTTCACAGAACCAAAGATTGTCCTTATAATGTCGCACCCCTCACCTCACCACACTCTCACCCTTCCTTTTGCCTCCACCTATAGACATAGATGAATGCAGCCAGGGTAGTCACAATTGTCAAGTAAACGAGCGCTGCATCAACATCAGAGGAAGCTACGATTGTTCGCCATGCCCGCCGGGATTCAAGACTGATGGCACTCGACAGATATGCACAGAGGGTACAGTTAAATCAACTTTATCTTTCAATATTCTTGTCCATGCTCGGCATTTTTGAAGCCTTTAATGTCTGGGGTGCTAATTCAGATCCCCTTCCCAACTCATGGCTGTTGATTAAACTCCTCACCACCCCAGTTTTTAGTAGCTGATATACCCACCTTCACCAATTTTCCCCTTCGAAAATGAAATTCTGCACCAGCACAAAAACAAAAAATACAATTATTAACATGCACCACTTGCATGCCTTTTGAATAACATTTTATCACAATTTTTATAGAATTCTCTATTATGTGTAGGACAGAATATAATGCCTCACATTACACAAATAAATATTCCAAAATTAAGATTTACCAGATGCTGTTTTGGGGGATGGTGGGAGAGAGGAAGCCACAGGATGATAATTATTTTGAAGTTCAACAAATTAAGGAATTTATCAGACTTCATATCAAAATCCCAGTATGACATCATGTGGTATAGAAATTTTGCCTAAACTTTGAGCAATCTTGCTACTAATTTTACAAGTGGTAAGAGTACATGGCAACCTACTGACATAAAAATTGGTAAATTGAAAGGTAAATTTCAATATTCATTTCTGTTCACCATAGATATCAACGAATGCCAGGAAGGAACATTTGACTGTCGTGAAGGTACAAGGTGTGAAAACACTGTGGGAAGCTACAACTGTATCTCTGTCTGTATGAGAGGCTTTGAGTACAACAGAGAGTTGCGTGCTTGTATGGGTAAGTTATTTGCTGAATATTATGCATCTTACATATATAACTCACAGTAGATTCACTCTGTTTGATTGTGACTTATTCTTTTAGAGATAAGATTTAGGAAAAAAGTGTTATTTATATTACTTTGAAGGTTGAAGTTTGCATAAAACTATAAATTTTCTTATTTTTTATGGAAATTCGATTTTGATCGCAGGGGACTTGCTAATTATGCAAGTTTGTATATGTATCACTGAAGATAAATAATTGAAGAAATATGCTGGTTTTTACATGCATTAATATTACCATGTTAGTCTATATTTTCTAATAAATCTGTTGATTTTAGATGTCATTGAGTTTCACAAAGGACTTACTAATTATGCCAGCTTATATCTTTAAATAAGAATTGATAATTGAATAGATTTGCCTATTTTCACATCCATTAATGCCATCATAAAACTGTATATTTTCTTATTGATATCAGATGTTGATGAGTGTTGCAGGGGACTTGCTAATTGTGCCACCTTTTAGATGCATCACTACGTTATTTAATAGAGGAAGTTTGCAGATTTGTACATGTCATACTAATTATGACACAATATAACTGTATATTTTCACATTTCTTGTTGACATTAGATGTTGATGAGTGTCGCAGAGGACTTGCTAATTGTGCGAGCTATGAGATCTGTCAGAACACCAATGGCAGTTTCAGCTGTGGATGCAGACGTGGATTCCGGCCAAACAGAAATGGAGATTGTGTTGGTATGTTTTAATTAGTGTCAAATGTGTTTTAGCGGCCACCTGTCCATAGTGGTCATCTTTCTATAATGGTCACCTTTATTGCTTCCCTCCATATAAAATATGTATGACCTGCTTACAGATGTCACTTTTTTTAAGTGGCACTTGGGACCTGTTGCATAAAGCTGTTCTTAGAGGTATGCACGACTCTACGAAGGACTGGTGATTCTTTCTTAAGTGTGATTTAGCAACAGGGAGTAATCATTGAGAGCTGGAAAGGGTCACCAGTTGTTCGTAGAATTGTGCGTAGATTTAACATCATCTTTATGAAGCACAACTCTGGTTCTATTTTGCTTGTGTGGACACCACAGACAGGTTTGAATGTACTTTATTTTCTGCTAGATATTCATTTATATATCCATGTCTGAATGTGAGGCATTTCTATACTATAAAATACATGAGAAATAAAATATTGATTATTCTAATGCATACTTCTATTTCCCTCAAGCCATGAAGCAAGGGAATTGTGATACATGCTTTAGTTTTTAGAAAAAGTAAACAAAGAAACATTCATTTTACTTCACAATGTCATATACAAATTGTTTGATAATCAATATTTCTTATTTCTTATAAACTCTTATTTCTTATATACTTACACTTTTTTTATTTGACCGACATGACACTTAACGTGAAATGGATATTGTAAATGTTATTACTTTTCCACAGATATTGATGAGTGCCGAGAGGGTATTAGTGAATGCCTGCCAAACCAGAGATGCTACAACTTACAGGGACAATATCAGTGCCGCAACATGTGCAGACCTGGCATGAAATTCAACAGTATCACTAATTATTGTGAAGGTATGACTGCACAAAGATGCATACATTTGTATCATAAATGCTGTGGCTAAATTGTCACCATTGTACATTCGTATTTTTGCGTTTCCCCTAGATTTTGTGTACAAGTCAATGGCAGTGGCTATCTTTCCCCAGAAATGACGAAACAGGCAGGAGTGAATGGACCAGTGACAGACAACTAGATAATGCCAATTGTGTTTATCATTTGATCTAAACTGGAAAACATTAAAAACTAGATGAATCCTCGACCGCGCACGGTCGAAATTTATGCCTCCGCCATCACGCAATCAGAAAGATATGTACGGCTTGTTCCATGCCATCAGAAATCAAAAACATTTTA
>BQKZ01005308.1:15522-29436 GCA_036244855.1 Temnopleurus reevesii | reverse complement strand
TACTTGACCCAAGTTTGGTCAAAATCCGTCCAGCGGTTCTGAACTTATTGCGGTAACAAGGTCCGGACGGACGCACGGACACACGGACGGACGGACGGACGGACAACCCGAAAACATAATGCCTCCGGCACCACCTTACGGTGGCGGAGGCATAAAAATCTATATTGTGTATTTTTGTTAGCATTAGAGCATATTTGTAAATTAAAAGTGTCTTTAATTTATGTATGCATTTTTATGACATGTATAGAAAAATTTTTAATAAAGAAAAAACATTGTAACATACGAATCCACTTATATTTCATAGTTTTTACAGATTCGTAAAACCAATACTACTGCACTGATGCATGCTAGTAAGACCCCATTAATGCTTGTTAGCATGATGGTTAGTCTGCAAGCACATACCCTAGAATTTTGGTGTGCGCGTGTGCAGGGTGTAATACAGGGTATGCATATTGTATGAAAGACACACAATGCATACCCTGTATCACTTTCTGTGCATGCACACACCGAAAGCCACGGGTCTGTTCTAGCAGACTAGATGATGGTCGTGATGATGATGATGGTGATTAGGACGATGGTGATGAAGACGAAAGTAATGACGAAGATGATGATGATGATGATGATGATGATGATGATGATGATGAAGATGAGGAGGAGGAGGATGGTAATAATATCAATTTTAATGGTGTTCCTCAGCTCTATAAAACAGATATAACTCGGGCAGAGTAACCCTGGACGAAGACAATTAACATATTCTGAATTTTCTTCCTATACAAATCATTATTAAATTCTTAATCTGCTCTCCTCCCACTCAAGTCAAAACATAAAATTATTCACACAAAAATCAAAACTTTCTTTCAGACAAAAGTTTTATTTGTAAACATATACTGGTGCACAAGCATTATGAAATTGAATAAGTAGAAGGTTTTTTTTTCATTTTTTTCTTCTTATTTTTCCTCTATACGATGGTAGAGGAAAAAATGTTATGTCAGTGAATTTCACTTACATAATATATTCATATATATATTCCTAAATATATAAAGTTGATTCTATTTAAAATTAAGTTTTACTTTAAAGGTACAGATCAGTCTGACTGAAGTATAAAGCAAATACTGGCGCTTTACTTGTATGAGGTCGCACAAAGTAAATTACCTCTTACGAGTACCATATTCTTAATTATAAAATTGCATTTCAAATCTTTTAAATGCACCATCTAAAATTGATAACGATAAATGAGTTCTACATCCCTCTGTCAGGTCAATTGGAGAAAAAAGTTAAGCACTTGGGATGACAAAGAGTAAAACTAATCATAATTTGAAAATTTGAATGTCAGTTAACATATTATGGTTATATCAAACGAAATCAATAGCTGCAATGAATATTACATTAAATCTACTAACTTTAACAAATTTTATTTCATATTTTAGTAAAAGTCGATTATGGAAAGACGGGAGATACTGACCTGAATCGTAAAAGAAATCAAGATTATAATGAGATCTTTGCTATCTATCTTATATTTGAATCTTGAAAATACTGGTCTATATAAAGGGTACAACAAATTTGAAACTAATGAATGTAAATGATTCAACCTAATATAACATTTCACTGAGCAAAAAGTATTGCATTTCTCAATTTTCTTTCCAAAATGTATTCCTTTGCTTTTGGTGAATCATTGAGCTGATTCGAATTCCTCAAAAATTCCTCAAAAAACCAACCCTGAACGTAATAACAAGTCATGAATGTAATAAGACCATTGCTACTTTCAAATGCATTCATGAACCAAATTTAAAGTCAAAGTTGTGACAATTTAACTGAAGAATCAATGAATATGAACACAGGCAACACCCCCCCCCAAAAAAAAAATAATAACAAATTGATTTTTCACCTATGATATGGCATAAGCATCTAAAACGGCCTTGAGCTAGAATTACATTCTAGAAAATCTATAAATTCATTCAATTATTGGAGCAAACCTGAAACACATCAAATAAATTACAAAATCTTCTTCAGTTAAAGGAATATAAATAAATGGACTTGTAAAGAAATCCTGAATTCAAAACTCATAATCATTCAAAATTAAGAAGGTATAATAATAATATCTCTTATTTACCCAGGGTAGCCACTTTCAGCTGATAGCTGTTCTTCCAGCAGACCTTGCATAACAAAATTTGTCCAGGGTGAAAAATTTATCCTAATATTTTCCTCATTGAAATGAACTATTAAACCCATGAAAGCGATATGTGCAAACAACTGGCCCTTTCTGAAGTCCAATTCAGCGCCCGGTGTTATCATCGAGTACAGGAAAGGGTCACCAGTCGTTCGTAAAGTCATGCACACCTTTAAGAACAGCACACAACCCTGGAGAGTTTTTAATGCTCACAGTGACAATTTAGTCACAATTGAATACCCTTACGAAACTCTTTATCCTGATTTGATGAAAGGCATTATCTCTGACTGTTGCTCTCAGTAACCGTTTCATCAATAAATGCATGTCTCTCCAACATGCTTTATGAAACACCCTCCTAAATTTATTCTGTCCATTACAGAAATATGTAAAGCACATCTCTGAAATATTAGCTTACAACTAACACCTACAAGCCCAAAAGAATTTATAATTCTGCATATTAAACAAGTAGAGCAGAAAGAATAACAAACCCTTTCCCCAATGAAAATAAGCAGCAGTACAATACAAATATTTGTAGATATATCATCTCAAGTAATATGTGAGCTAATGATACAAGCAATTCAAAAGTATATAATTTGCAAAGTCAGATAACACAAAATTAGAACTTCAAAATGCAGATAGATTGTAGATGATACAGTCAACTCTGCCGGAGTCGAGAAACTCTCAGGTGAATAATTGCCCCAATCAAAGTGATTTTGTGGAGCAATCATGCAAACCCTGTGTCATTTACCACTTGTTATTCGAGATTCTCTTAAGTCAACATATTTTTTGATCGCAAGAGATTTGACGTGGGCAGAGTAACCTGTTTATATCAGTCCTGATTGAGAGAAAGTTGACAGTTTTCCATCAGCCACACACCTACCAACCTTAAGTGTATTCCTCATTTTTCACTCCTCTTACGCTTGATAAAGGGTATCAAAATCAAAGTATTCAGTGAATGATTCGAAGCACTATAATACTGCAATGCATTGCACCAAATTCCTTCAATGACCTTTCACTATCCATTGGTGCAGTGGAAACTTGATATAACAAGATTCCTGACATAATAAGGTTGCTTTTATGGTCACAGCTTTTCGTATTCTTTTGTTTCTCTACCCTGGTATAATGATATTCCTGGTACAGTCCAACCTCGTTATAAAGAGCACTTATATAACGAGATCTCGTTATAACAAGGTAGTTTTCCTGGGCCAATCTCTTTGCATTTTACTGTATCTTAGCCATGATATAACAAGGTTTTGATATAAAGAGATTATTTTCATAGTCCCCAGGATCATGTTACAAAGAGGTTCCACTGCATTTCTGTACCTATGAATAAAAAGAAGTGTTTGCTTACGATACACAGGGGCATACAAGTCACACATTAACAATTCTGAAGTCTCATTCTTTCTCTTTATTGCTAGTAAACTTTTGGATGAACAATGGTATCGTGCTCTAAAGACTAATATCATTCATAGATTTTGGTACCCCTTGTCTGGCAAGCGTGTAGAACCTGCATGAGAGTAAGCATGCATTTTTGGTGCCCCCATGGGGAAAAAAGTCAACTTCATCCCAGTAAGTCCTGTACTTAAGAACCCAATTTTTGGAGAAAAAATTAATAAGATTGGCTAGCTTATCTCCAAGTGTTTGCGCTTGGCTTGCCTCCTCCTATGGGAGTTGGGAGACCGAAGGCTGAAGAACGGGAGGTAGAAGGTGGTCCTATGGGAGCGGGGAAGGCCGAGGGGTTGCTGGTTGTAGATGGAAGAGGTCTGTTGATTGGTTCGATGAAGGGCGTCGGAGCAACCTTGATGTAGGGAATCATCTGCTGCTTCTTTACCATCTGAAGGGCCATGGAATAATTGCCTGGTATAGCAACAAAAAATGATCAGTTTTATGAAAGTGAAGAAGACTGACAGAATTTGATTTAAAATTTCTAATTCAATTATGAATATCTATGCCAAAATTAAATTACTTTACACTGCAAATTTAAAAAAGCTTTTATTACAAGGTACAAAATATTCCCTCTGAATGGCATAATGGTTTTTTTCTCTCTCTCTCTCTCAAAGGGAAGTCCACCCAAAATACAGCTGTACAGGGTCAGGTAACATAAGGGAGTTACAATAAATTGAAAATTAATTGTATCTTTATGATACACATTTTGCCATAGACCTGCGATTTATATTTATCATAAATTTAATTGCAATGTTTATGTTACAGGACCCAGAATATATAAATCATTATATTTTTCCGAGAGGAGTCTAACTCAAAGAAAAAGGTTGGAATCAACACTGTTAACCACAATTGTCTGCACAGTAACTTCTGGGCTGCCAGATTATTTACTCGAGGAGGTATTATTCATTCCAGAAAAAAATTCTCTACATTGATGAATGCCATAATTCTTTAGGAAAACTTTAGATGTGTGATCTTATTTTGTGAAATAAAACAATTGTCTCTCAAGTTATGTAGATTAACTTGTGCCAGATAGAACTGCATTCCCATTACGATCTTTATGCAACAATTGATGTGTTATATCAGCTGCCCAGAATTTCAAATATTTCATTTATCAATGCTTCATGTGGTTTTGTTGAATTTTGAAGATTGAACTGACTTCATATTGACTGAATAAAGGTAGACTTACCAGTGTGTAACTCCAGATAGATGGCTGCATAGAGGGCTTGCTTGGGGATGTCATGCACTGGCACCATGCTGCAACCCTATTGGGAAGAAAGAAAATAAAATTAAATGGTAATCACTTGAGCATAGAAGTCACACTCTAGCATTTTCCCATTCGCTTCTCAGGACATTAGTGATTGCAAGACTGAAGAACATACGAGAGCGAGCCATCAGGGCTGTGTTTCATATAGCTGTTTGCATATCTACGAACAACTCTTTGAACAAATGATGACCGTTTTCTGCATCCTATAATAACTCATGTCACTGAATCGTACCCGAGAAATGGTCATCAGTCGTTCTTAGAGTCATACATAGATCTACAGAAAGCTTTTTGAAACACAGCCCTAGACAGAGGATGGGTAGTACTGATGTATTACTTTGCGTGGTTCCAACCCATTCATCATCCCCTCCCGTAAAAAAAATTCACACCTGTTGCAGGCATCTCCTAGCTTTGTCCCATTCACTCCTGAGACCATGCGTTGTAGCGAGATTAAAGAACATATGAGACCTAGCCACTAGGATACAGGAGGGATAGTACTGATTTATCACTTTACATTGTTCCGATCCATTCATCTATCCAGCCCCCACATCCAAGAAAATCATTTCAATTACACACCTGTTGAAGACATCTCCTAGCTTTGTCCCATTCGCTCCTGAGAACATGAGTCGTAGCTAGATTGAAGAACATATGAGACCTAGCCACTTGGATAGAGGCTGGGTAGTACTGATGTATCACTTTGCGTGGTTCCGATCCATCGTTGGGATCAGCGGTATTATTGTTGTTACCCCCTCCACCTCCTCCTCCTCCAACACTACCACCGTCGTGGTTATTGCTCTTCTCGTTGCGGTCCCGGTCTTTATTCTCAGCTGGAAGCAAAATAGGAAAGAGGTTTACTAGTCTTGGTGTATGTTGTCTGGATACTGCCTTCTGCAAACCAAATTAATTTCTATGTCCTTAGGCGTATTATTTGGTATTGGTAATAACTGGAATATTGACAGAAACAAACAAAACTTGAAAAGAATGTTCAAAACCATGAATGAATAACATGTGCCAAATTATTTTTCAAAGAAAATGTATTATAACAGAGTAATGAGCGGAAAAAGGGTTCAAAATTGGCCTGTGTTGCGACTTTTTATATTACACTGGTCCCACAACTTGCTTCCTGTATTGGCTTCAGTGGATAAACACGTGGTGACTGACATTATTACGCTTTGAATCAGCCTTGAACTCCTTCATTAAATTTCCTTTGTCAAGACAAGTCGCATCGTGCATTGTAATCATTAGATCACTTCTTACCATGTGTTTTAAAATTTAAGTTCTTTGCAAGTACTTAATATTCACTTGTTTCTTTCTCTTTATAATTTTTTTCAATAAAAAATTGTGTTATTCACAGCATAACTTTGAAAAATGTGTAGTTATACATAAATTTAAGATGTCAGACTAACAAAACAACAATGGATATATGCGATCACATTTCAGTGTATTTCTTGTCAAACAAATTATTCTCAACTATGTAAATCTTTGGAACCACATTGGTGGTTACTGCTCAACAGTCTGGAAGGTCACACAAGACTTGAAAGATGGTGTTCATTAAAAAGAGCATGATGAATGCTTTTACATTGCAGATATATTATATAAAAACCTCAAGAAATGGATTCGATCCCCATAAAATGTCAAGATTTGATGGGGAAAGATAAACTTACCAAAGTCTGGAACACTTAGAACAGACACATCACACACAGTGTCAGGATTCATGAGTTGAATAGCTTCTCCTATCTGGTCGTGCTTCAAGAGAGCCTCGGCAGCGTAAATTCTAGCAAGGAACCTGGGAATATCATAATTGGGGGGTAAATAGATGAAGATAAACTTACCAAAGTCTGGAACACTAAGAACAGACACATCACACACAGTGTCAGGATTCATGAGTTGGATAGCTTCTCCGATCTGGTCATGCTTCAAGACAGCTTCTGCAGCATACATCCTAGCAAAATCATAATTTGGGGGTAAATTGATGAAAATAAACTTACCAAAGTCTGGAACACTAAGAACAGACACATCACAAACGGTGTCTGGATTCATGAGTTGAATAGCTTCTCCTATCTGGTCGTGCTTCAAGAGAGCCTCAGCAGCGTACATCCTAGCGAGAAACCTAATAATTAATCATAATTCAAAGTTAGAATTTCTATAGGAATAGAATTAACTGACAAATCGACTTTCTCCTAACTGCTTATGGGTCAAGAGAGTCTCGGCAGCATATATTCTTGCCAGGAACCTAAAATCAAACATGGAGATAAATGGAGATAAATAGCTTGTACAATTACAGAGATGCCACAAAAAATTCCTGAAACAGAGAGAAAATTGCATGAAAATTGCTTCTTGCCTATACTATTGTACGCAAGCATCTCATCAAAATTTTCTGGAACCAGGAAATTACCTGACAAGTGGCATCTCTGTGAATAGATTCTTCTATTTGAGTTTATTTTGACAACCAATCGTGGATAGGGAGGGTCGACATGAAATTTTAAAGATATCAAATCAACTGTTGCTCATTATTGTTAATGATAGTGGCATTCTATTTTAGGCATTTGGTACATTCAGAAAGGTGTTATAGTGACAGAAAGAAATTGCGTCAAACTTTTTCAAATGGGCTTCAAGTAAACATGTGTAAAATATATCAGCAAGCACCAATATATCAGTGGAGTTGAGGATATGTTTTTTGTTTCCTTCTTTTCTCTAAAAAGTATTATCTGTGTAAATGGACATTTTTGATGGGTCTTATTTTTCCCTAATTTCTTGGCCATCATTACACTAAAATGT
Source organism: Temnopleurus reevesii (assembly GCA_036244855.1). NCBI lineage: Eukaryota > Metazoa > Echinodermata > Echinoidea > Temnopleuroida > Temnopleuridae > Temnopleurus > Temnopleurus reevesii. The sequence continues at coordinate 21,784 of BQKZ01005308.1, read as the reverse complement.
GCACTCATCATAAATGCCTATAAACTTGTGTATGATTACCTTTGAACCATCACCCCACTAATATGTAAATACATTTATGTCTGAAAATCAGTATATTTTGCTAATAAATTGTGTGCATTACAAAGCACTATGAAGTTCTTTTGAGGTATGACTTACTGGAGTGATCCAGAGAGCTTGGGTTGATCCAGCAATGCCCTAGCATTCTGCAGAGCTGTGACATCATCACCAAGAGAGAGGCTGACGTACGAGGTGGCCGCCATGATGGAGCAGCGGAGACTGGAAACCTCACTGAGCTTGAGAGATACACCCGGTGGGGCTGCGATGGTGGCCGGACTGGTCTGCTTACTACAACATAAAGTTGTATAACAAAATAACTACCAGGGAGTCATTCTAATTCATTGTGGGACATAATACTTACATAGTGAATTATCTTTTACTTTCGGACCAGTTTTAAATCTTAACTCTTCATACTTTGTATAACCTTTTTAAACATTAAGACAAAATATATAATGAAGAGTACTTATTTCTAAGCATTACATCATTAGGCTTAATCAAAATAACATTCGGGGGGATTTTACACTCCACAATATATTACCTGTGCATTTAATCTACAGCCAACTCAGCTTAAGTTTAATTTATCTAGGTTGAATAATTGCCTAAGTCAAAGGAATGTTGTTTTTTTCTAACAAATCACATAAAGCATGTGTTATTTGCCTCTTTTAAGTCAAATCTGTTCAAAGTCAAACATATTTTTGTGATCCTAACAGATGAAACTTAGATAGAGTTTCCTGCATTTGTTTTCACTAGTATAAGTTCTAATGAAATGGCCAGATGTGTGCTTACCTTGCAGCATCCGATGACTCACTACCGACACTATTCTGGGATGAGATGGGTGTGGATGGTAGACTACCAGGCTTCTCTGGTAGCAGGGAGAGAGCATTGCTGAGACACAGAGAAGCAAACTCTAGCGAGGCTACTGGCATGGCAGCTGGCTGGATGTCAGAGCTGTATGGAGGACAGGTTAAAATAAATCTTAAATACCAAGAAGTATCTCTGGTAGAAATGACAAAAAAACAAAAAACAAGTCCCTGTATTCTGTCATTGACGAGGCGACAGGGCATTGCTGAGACACAGAGAAGCGAACTCTAGGGAGGCTACTGGCATGGCAGCTGGCTGAATGTCAGAGCTGTTGAGGGGAAAGGTTAACAAAAAAAAGTTCAATACTAGGCGAATACATTTTTGAGCAAAGTTTGGTATAAATCGATCATCTTGTTCAAAAGTCATCATGGTAATAAACTATTTGGGTTATTTTTCACATTTTTTTTTACCCTGTGACCTTTGACCTCCTGACCCCAAAATCTAATAAGTTCGTCCTCACATGCTTTGACATTCTTGAGCCAAGCTTGGTCAAAATCGTTCAAAGGTTCTTACGTTATCGTTAACGAGGTTTGGATGGACAGACAACCAGAAAACACTATTGATGATTCCTCCGCCATCACCTTTACGGTGGCAGAGGCATAACTAGATGAATCCTCGACCGCGCAAGGTCGAAATATATGCCTCCGCCATCACGCAACCAGAAAGATATTTACGGCTTTATTGTTCCATGCCATCAGAAATCAAAAACATCTTTCAAATTTGGGGCATTGCGACCTTTGACTCTGTGAACCCAAAATCTCATCAGTTCTTCCTCACATGCTTATACATAATTAAGCTATACACTAAATTTGAAAGAAATTGGTTCAATTTTATTGTTATAAGTTATAACAATAATGAGCTTTAGCGGGGTTTTCTGCCCGGTGACCTTTGACCTTTGACCCACTGAACCCAAAATCTAATCAGTTCATCCTCACATGCTTATACATACTTGAGCCAAGTTTAGTCAAAATCCGTCAAGCGGTTCTGAACTTATTGCGGTAACAAGGTCCGGACGGACGCACGGACGGACAACCCGAAAACATAATGCCTCCGGCACCACCTTACGGTGGCGGAGGCATAAAAATGGATACCCCTTCCCCCCCCCTCTATCATTGGGGAAAGAAGAGAATAACAAGGTTGGTATGGATGGAGTTCAGTAGTCTGTCCTATGTACCCATAATTAGAATAAATCGCATCGGGCAAGAGAATTACTGCACAAGCTGAAGTTTTTGCAGTGGTTTTATTTTAGCTAATTTCGCGGTTTTGGCCTCGCGAAAATTTCCACTCTTTATGATGCACATTCATTTGTGTACAAATACTGTCAAAAACGTGAAAATAACAACATGCCAATGTGTCAAACTGGTCAGAAATAGCGTAAATATCTGCCCGCCAAAATATTGGCTTATACAGTAACTTGCGGTGTGATCCTGTCCTACGGGCAATACTCAAAGTAAGACAAAATACTGGACTTGTATATAGACCCCCCCCCCCCCAACAATAAAAAGGAAGGATGATTACAATCGATTCCATCCGGAGAAAGGATAAACTTTCTATGTAATCCTGTCCCATTGGTGCTATGGACAATACTCAAAGTAAGACAAAATACTGGACTTGTATATAGACCCCCTCCCCCCCACCAACAATAAAAAGGAAGGATTACAAAAAGATTACCTGTGAATTGTTAGTGAACATGATGAATGGCAAATCCTACTTACCCATAGTGAGTATACATCCCATCAGGCGAGAGAATTGACTTGCAGTATGATCCCGTCCCAATGGTGCTATGCACAATACTCATACTAATACAAAATACTGGAAGTTTTTATATGGCCCAACCAAACAGTAACAAGGGAGAACGATTTCAAAAAGATTACCAGTAGATTGTTAGCGAACAGGTTGAATTGCAAATTCTAGTTACCCATAATTGGTATCGATCCCACCAGGAGTGAGAATAAACTTGCGGTGTGATCCCGTCCCAATGGTGCTATGGACAATACTCAATACTCTGAGAGCTTCAAAAAACTGGACTTACTGTCCCCCCAACCCCCATGACAGGGAAGGAAAAAATACAAAAAGATTAGTAGCAGATTGTTAGCAAACAGGTGGAATGGCCAATCCAACTTACCCATAATTAGTATCGATCCCACCAGGAGAAAGAATAAACTTGCGATGTGATCCTGTCCCAATGGTGCTATGGACTATACTCTGAGAGCTACCTCCCTTCATCTCTCCTTCTCCATCCTGTTTAAAAATAAAATAAGTTTCATTATGATTCATGTCATGACAACTCTACATAATAGAAACTTTTCTACATCAATTTTATTCAAATCGATTAAATGCAATTCAACTCTCTCTCTCACAATAGTCAAACAAATTTTTCTGGTCCTGGAAGATTTAACCGAGACAAAATTATTAAGTGAGCCAGCTCGGGCCAGCCAAGCGATCTGGTATGTGGGATATAGAATTAACCTTTTTATTCTTCTGTTGCCAGCCTATGTATTTTCATTCATCTCATAATTCATTTGAAGTATAAAAACAGTTCCTTGCTTGTAAGATGATTTTGTTTTAATATCATTTATAGCTTCACTATTGCATATATAGTATGCATATAAAAGAATTCTGATAAACTTGTCTACATCGAAAATACAAATGGCTAATGATCAACGAAATCACAGCTTTTATCACCTAATCTTCTCTTTGTATTTTATTAGCTTTATCCTCAAAGGTCAAATTTCCTCTTAGTTGAAGTGATTTTGTCAATCAGATGATATTTGACATATATAGGTATGGCTGACTCTATAATGATTTGTACCGTTTTCTTGTTGGCAGCTATGCAGCACTCTGCTAGTCTCAACCACAGCCTGGGGTTGGTAGGGAAGACCTGGACAGCTTCTACTAGACAGTCGAAGGCCGCTAGAGGGCGCCCTGCGTGGAGTAGAACTATGCCAGTATTGTAGAGAAGCTCGTGATGGTGGTTCATACCCAAGGTCTGGATCGCTCGACCTGAAAGTTGGAGGATTCAAAATAAAGTAGACAGCATTCATCAACTGAGTATGTTCTTGATAATAAGTACATAGGTTCAAATTCACCAATTACAGCTTATTTGTCTGCTTATACATTGTATACACCTAAAGAGCCCATCTTGCATAGTGGCCAAAAGATGGTAATTATGTATAGCTTAGTGAATTCAGCCAGATAGATTGTTCTCTCACTTGGCAATTCTCCCCAACTCTTCATATTCATGCGCCCTAATTGTAATTCTTTGTTCATTCCTGAACTGCAGGAGCATTCTCCTGAAGCATTGCCTTCAGGTGGTGTTTCACCAAATCATTCTTAAAGTTACGAACGACTTTAAGAAAGACTGGAGTACGTTAATGAGTGTAATACGCATGAGATTTTCTACCATTCAGCACAAGAATTGGTACCAGTCATGCATAAAGTCGTTCTAAAAGTCTTTCGTAACTTGGTGAAACACCGCCCAGGTTGTTCTCACTTCTCCTCTGCCTGGCATAGTAGGCTGCTCGATGATACTTCTGCATTGCATAATGAATGCACACTAGATTGTTCTCAATTATCCCCTCCCCTTCCTCCCCACTCCCCTTCATCCATAACTCTTCCTAAAATATGCAGCCTTACCAGATTTCTTTGGTAGTTCCTTCACCGCAGTCGCATTCTCCTGAAGCGCCCGCCTGACATAGTGGGCCCCATGATGATACTTGTGCACAGCATAATGGATCCTTTTCCTTTTCTCCTCCCCCTTCTTCTCCCCTCCTACTCATCCATAACTCCTCCAACACATACATTCTTACCAGATTTCTTTTGTAGTCCCGTGACCACTTTGGCATTTTCCTGTAGCGCTCACCTTGCATAGTAGACTCCTAAATGATACTTGTGCATTGTACTGTGGATACATTCCTCATTGTTCTCAATTCCCCTCTCCCCCTCTTCCCTCTCTCCCTCCTCCTTCTCACCCTCTTCATCCCGAACTACTCTTCACAAAGCCTTATCCGACTTCTTTGGTAATTCCCTAACCGCAGTAGCATTCTACTGAAGTGCCTGTGTGGCCTAGTGCATCCCTAGGTGATACCTGTGTAGAGACAGACTACGTTGTTCTCACTTTTCCCTTCCCCTTCCTCCCTCCCATCCCTCTCATCCCCAACTCTTTCTACGCATACATCCTTACCCGATTTCTTTGGTAGTTCCTTCACCGCAATCGCATTCTCCTGAAGTGCCCGCCTGGCATAGTGGGACCCCAGATAATAATTGTGCATTGCTTAACGAATGCAGACAAGGTTGGTCTTCCCTTCATTCCTCCCCTCCCCCTTCTTCCACATCCCCCCTTACCCCCTTCCATAACTCCTTCCAATGCATAAACCCTTACCAGACTTCTTTGGTAGTTCTTTGACCGCCGTAGCATTCTCCTGTAGCGTTCGCCTGGCGTAGTGGGACCCTAGATGATACTTATGCATTGCCTAATGGATACATATCTAATTGTTTCCCCTCCCCCTCCTTCCTCCCTGCTCCCCCTCATCACAAACTCCTTCTACGCACATATCCTTACCAGATTTCTTAGGCAGTTCCTTAACCGCCGTAGCATTCTCCTGTAGCGCCCGCCTAGCATAGTGGGACCCGAGATGATACTTGTGCATTGCGTAGTGTATACACACTAGATTGTTGTAGTACATGACAGGAATACACTGGCCGGTCTGTTTGTAATCTACACCTTCAGGAGAGCTGTTGAGTAGCTTGATAGCCTTGCGGTTGTTCTGCCGCTCAAACTCAAAGTTGGCTTTCAGGAACAGTGTTATAGGAGATTGCTGCAGGAAAAAATACAAAGTTAAGGCGAAAACATAGCTTTGGGAAAATGCAGATATTTTCATTAGAATTCCTGGATATTTGATTATTTCAGATATAACAGGATTGACAATTTACTTTATCCACAACCACGAACACTCTCCAGGGTTATCATGAGCTCTACTCCTGCAGTCAGTTATGCATAGAAAGTACAATAAATATTTACTTTGCAACATCATTGTTTTCAAGGCAATATCAAATTGCATGAACTGACAAAACAAAAACAAATAGATAACCACACAACTAAAGAGATCTTAACATTGACACCAGCCAAGGTTTTAAAGCCCAAGTAATTCTCACAACATTTGAGAATACGAAAAGGGTATCATCGATCCAGCAACCAGAATCCCAGCCGCTCGGAGCTACAGCATCAGCAACGAAACAACCAGCCCCGCATCGTATCACCGTTAGATCTGACCTTCCGCCCACTCTGAAGGCTCGACGCGGCCAACTGGCCGAAACGGCATTCAAGCTTCGAAAGGAAAAAAAT
>BQKZ01005306.1:28456-44076 GCA_036244855.1 Temnopleurus reevesii | reverse complement strand
GGGCAATGGGACCATATATATTCAGAAATTTCAACCATTCCAGAATAGGCATGAGGTCAAAATTGAAATGTGAATTTTGTTACATCTGAACAGAAATGAGAGCAAACAATAAACATACTCTCAATTATTCAGTGGAATGAAAGTCTTAAACCAATAGACCAGTTTTGGGAGGATGGTGCTTCAGATATTTAACTACTTTGTGAGCTGTAGTAAAAGTATTAGCATAATTATGTTTTTCAATGGCAAATTAGAGCATGTTCATAGTTTGTTTGATTAAAATCGATCAAGAAATGGCTTAATTATCGCTAAATGAAAAATGATACTGCGGTCTCCCTCCCTAGCACAACATGCTTCACGTACAAAATGAATGCAAACTCACACACCAGACAATACCAACGATCGCTCCGCCCATTCCGGGCCGACGCTCCACCGTGCAAGAGCACTTAGCACACCGTAGGAATCATGGCTGATTGGCGTGTTCGACTTAAAATACTCCAGAATACGTACAATTTTCTCTCCTTATTTCGTACAGTTATATTTATGTATGTAAAGCAACTTGTGAATACATCAGCTTGTTTCACATCACTTTCTGCATCCCGACAATTACAAATCTATACCTTTAAATTCATATGAAAATTACTTGATCTTTACGCATATTCTGGTAGAGTTGACCTACTCTGCTATCTTTAGAAGATGTGAAGTCGATGTAAGTTATCTCATGAAAATGCTGCAATGTTCTTCAAAAATCTTTACATTGAAACAAGAGGTCGTCTGTCAACATTGGGCAGCGTCCACGCTGGGTTAGACTGGAAGTGTAAACACTGCTATTCAAGTCATAATGCTTTCCTGCTTTGGAGAGTGGGTTCATTCACATTGCAAGATTTTAATCTTTTCATGTTCTTAATTTTCCATCTTATTTTCTCTGGGCTGATTTTTTCACAAATTAGTAAGTGGGTATTGAAGTACAGTGTACTGGGCAATGGGACCATATATATTCAGAAATTTCAACCATTCCAGAATAGGCATGNCCAGCACATGTGGAAATGAAAACTTTGAAAATTCATAACTTTTGAACGGATTGTCAGATTTTGCTCAAATTTTCACAGTTTGTTCATCTGATTTTTCTTCATTTACTGACTGTTCATTCTTGTCTGGGTGTAATTCCCCTGAAAGTGATCTCATGAAAATGCTGCAATGTTCTTCAGAATGTTTACATTGAAACAGGAGGTCGTCTGTCAACATTGGGCAGCGTCCACGCTGGGTTAGACTGGAAGTGTAAACAATGCTATTCAAGTCATAATGCTTTCCTGCCATAGACAGAGGGTTCATTCTTATTTTTTTTATGTTTTATTAGGCAGGGTCCATGTTGGGTTAGACTGGAAGTGTAAACAATGCTATTCTAGTCATAATGCTTTCCTGCCATAGAGAGTTGGGTCATTCACACTACTGGATTTTGATAGTTTAATGTTCTTAATTTTCAATCTTATTTTCTCTGGGCTGATTTTTCACAAATTAGTAAGTGGGTATTGAAGTTCAGTGTACTGGGCAATGGGACCATATATATTCAGAGATTCCAACCGTTCCAGAATAGGCATGAGGTCAAAATTGAAATATGAATTATGTTACATTTGAACAAAAGTGACAGCAAACAATAAACATAGTCTCAGCTATTCAGGGGAATGAAAGTCTTAGGGGGTGTTGCTAAAAAGTTGCAATTGATCGCGAGTTGCAGTTGATCGGAAAACGCCAATCAAAATCATTGTTTCATGCGCGTCTTGTTAAATGCGCATACTGTGCGCGCATGAAAATGCGCGTTACAATTTGCAAAGTTGCAGTGGATTTGCAGTTGATTTTGAACAACACCCCCTTAAATTCATTTGAAAATACTTGATCTTTCTGCATATTCTGGATGAGTTGACTACTCTGCTATCTGTAGAAGATGTGAACTTGATGTAAGTGATCTCATGAAAATGCTGCTATGTACTCAAGTATGTTTACATTGAAACAGGAGGTCATCTGTCAACATTGGGCAGGGTCCAAGATGGTTAGACTGGAAGTGTAAACAATGCTATTCAAGTCATAATGCTTTCCTGCTTTGGAGAGTGGGTTCATTCACACTGCAGGATTTTAATCTCTTTTATGTTTTTATGTTTTTTAACTTTTTAATTTGTTCTCTCTTGGCTGATTTTTTACAAGTTAGTAAAGTTTGATGTAAAAGGGACTCTGAAGATTTTATTCTCTAAATTTTCCCACTTTCTCTTTTCCCATTTCTCACTTAATTTCTACTTCATATTCCTCTTTTCTATCTTGTTTTGTATCGTGCTCACTCATTTCTATTTATTACTTTTTTCTTCTTTTTTTCCCATTCCATTTTCTTTTCATTTCTCTCTTGCTGTAGACAATTTTTTACCTTCTCTTACTACATTTTCACAATCCTTGGTGACTCTCTTGGTCTTGTCTCTCTCTCTCTCTCCCTCTAACTTTTTAATTTCCTCAGTCTACTACCCTTACGCTCGTTCCCACTTCAACTCCTCTGCATCTTCATCCATCCTTTTCTTCTCCCATGCCTATTACAAAATTCCACAATTTCAAGCTCATGCTCTGCCGAACTTTAGAAATGATGAGTACCAAAAATGCATAAAAGGTACTATCGATGTCATACAGTTGTGACAATCGACCTAAGGTTGGAGGCGGCGTGCCCATGCCAGCTTGTCATCTTATCCACGCAATGTGATAAACTTGAATTTCTGAATGAATAAGCAGGCTCAGAAGTGGTAGACAGCTTGTGTATACTTAATGAGATTATTCTATTGAACTTCAAATACATGTACATTTGTAAGAAAAGAAAATGAATGTAAAAATCTGCAATAATTAAAAGAACCCATCCTTTTTTTTTCTCCTTAGCCCATTACCAATTCCACAATTCCATGCTTATGCTCCGTTCATCGGTGGAAATGACGAAATCCAAAATTGCATAAACGGTACTATCGATGTCATACAGTTGTGACAATCGACCTAAGGTTGGAGGCGGCTTGCCCATGCCAGCTTGTTATCCTATCTGCGCGATGGGATAAACTTGACTTTCTGAATGAATAAGCAGACTCAGAAGTGGTAGACAGCTTGTGTATACTTAATGAGATTTTATTTTTGGATTCCAAATGGGTATAAAGAAAATGGTGGAATTTTTTATTTCATAAACTTAGCTTTCTGAATGAAGAAGCAGGTTCAGATATGGCAGACAGCTTTTTGAGATTTTACTATTAGATTCCAAAAATGAACACAAAAATCTGTAAACTTATCCTTTAATAAAAGAGAATCCATGCTTTTCTTCTCCTTAGCTCATTACCAATTCTACAATTCCATGCTTATGCTCCGTTCATCGGTAGAAATGACGAGATTCAAAATTGCATAAAAGGTGTTCTCAATTTCGTCATGCAGTAGACAATCGACCCATCGTTAGAAGCGACTGGGCCATTGTGGTTCGTTACCTTATCTTGCAATGTGATAAACTTAGCTTACTGAATGAATAAACTGGTTTTCAGAGATGGGTTTTGTCTTAAAGGTTGCCTTGGTATTCGTTTTGCATTTTTGTAAGTGAGATTCTGACTTTGGACCTAAAATGGGTACAAATATGGACACAAAAATCCACAAATTCTGTCTTCGACTTACGAGTTCAATCAAATTTAATTTGATTATCTTTAATTTATTTACTTTCTTGCACAGGGAACATCCGTTTTACGCGTATGTAAAAGAAGGGTTTTTATTATTTTTTTTATTGCAGTAATAATGTTAAGGGTTATTGATTAAGGTCTCTCTCTCTCTCTCTCTCTCTCTCTCTCTCTCTCTCTCTTCGGAGTGTGCAACAAGATTTGTTTATCATTTTCTATACCTTTTTGACTAAAATATATATTTATATATTTGCTGTAAAGCCTTGACTGATAACAGTAATTATTATGAAGGCATAATTCCTCTTGTCAAATCAATGAAAATATTTTCACGTGAACTGTTCGTTTTGGTCAATCCTGCATTGTATTTCATAAAGCTGTTCTGAGGGGGTGTTGTTCAAAAGTTGCAATTGGTCGTTAGTTGCAGTTGATCTGAACGGGCCAATCAAAATCATTGTTTGATGCACGTCTTGATAAATGCTCATACCGTGCGCGAATAAAAATGCGGGTTACTATACGAAAATTTGCTGTTGATTTGCAGTTGATTTTGAGCAACACCCCCTTAGTGGTATGCACTAGTGGTATGCACGACTCTGCCCATGACTGGTGACCGTTTCTCAGGTGCTAACTTAGCAGCATAGAGATCACTAAGTGCAGGAAAGGGTCACCAGTCGTGCGTTCTGTGAAGGCTACACACGCGTAATTATAGGCGAATCATTTTCGCGGATGAAAAATAGACCCCTAGTCAACCCATAGGAGTTCAGCTATTATGGATTAATGTTAATAGATGTGAATGAGTGATTATTTAATTGTGGATATTAGTAAATGAATATATGACCATTATTTATCAAAAGGGGGGTCCAAAATTTTTCTATTTCTGGAACTACTTGACACCGCTAAAGATAGACTCAATTTACTTCATTAGGGGTATGGAATTTATTGATGCACGACATGTTGCTATGTGAGGGGTAATTGCTAAAAAATGAGCTGGTCAAGAGGTAGTTTTGATTGCGGAATGAGAAAGTCCATAAAATTTCCTTTCCATTGCTACCAAACACTCATCAACCTAATCTACAGCTGATTTTATATGAATTTTTTTAAAAGGCCAAAATTAATAACACACAGGTCTATGGAGAAATAATTACGCGAGTGCAACCTGAAGCATTTATGGAGCAAAGCCACGGTGGTGTCACCAGAAAAAGTTGAAATTGATGGTGAGGATATCAACTTTTCATGTGACTATCAGATTCAGTTATTATTTTTTTTTAAATAAAAACATCTTGAAACTTCTTGAACAGAATTTTGTTTCCACTTTTATGTTATATTCCAATATGATTTGTGATATTTGTTCAAGAAAATTGTTCCCAGTGTGATATTTGTATCTTGAGTTTAACATTTGTAGCCTTCCCTATTTTCAACTGCATGTTATGTCAACTATTTAAAGGTATAGATTCGTAATGGTCGGGATGCAGAAAGTGATGTTTAACGAGCTGGTGTATTCACAAGTTGCTTTACATGCCTAAATATATCTGTGTAAGATATTAGGAGTACATTTTTGCTCGTATTCTGTGTATTTTACGTCAAATATGTCAATCAGCCATTATTCCTACGGTGTACTAAATGCTTTTGCACAGGGGAGCGTCGGTCGGAATGGGCGGAGCGATTGGTGGTATTGTCTGTGGTGTGTGAGTTTGCATTCATTTTGTACTTGAAGCATATGTTGCGCTAGGGAGGGAGACCGCAGCATCATTTCTTATTTTGCGATAATTAAGCCATTTCTAGGTCGATTTCATTCAAACAAGCTATGAACATGCTCTAATTTACGATTGAAAAACTGCATTGTGGTAATAATATTACTGCAGCTCGCAAACTAGTTAAATATATGAAGTGCCCTCCTCCCAAAACTGGTAAATCTCTTTAAACTGTGTATATTAGTATTGGTGAGGCGTATTTTTAAATATTGATCATGACTGTGAGGGTGTTATTTCTACGTTTGAATAACTAAATAACCTGCACCTCTTACGGGAATGTCTTGTCAGATGTCGATATGGATTGTAGAGAGTAAACAACTCAAAATTATCTGCTGATAATTGTACATCATGATGGCCTATTTATGTGTGTATTCCCTAGATTTCTCTTGGATCTGAGTATGCATTCTTTGCATGTAGTAAAATAATGTACTCGTGTGAAAACATGTACAAATGTGAAAACATGTACAAATGTGAAAGCATGTACAAATGTGAAAACACGTACAAATGTGAAAATTGTACAAATATGAAAACATGTACAAATTTATGTTGTAATTGTACAAATGTTTAAATTGTACAAATGCAGAAATGTAACCATGTGAATCACAAGCAATAATTGCAGTCAGAATGAGATTCAGTAGATTGAATGATACTTCAGAGATAAACAGAATGTACCTGTCTTGTCTTACAAATTATGAAAGCTGCAAGGTACAGTCAAACCTGTCTAAAGAGGCCACTCCAAGGGAAACAGAAATAGTGGCCACTAAAGACAGGTGGCCTCTATAGACAGTTTCTATAACATGCATTTTCACCTGGAGGGAATCAACTTAAGTGGCCACTATAGTCAGTGGCCACTATAGACAGGTTTGACTGTAGTATTTTTTTTCAATGAGACTTTATCACTGGAGTCATCGCTTGCTAATGAATATGTAACATTTGGTATGTCTGGAAAAAAACTTATTTGCAGTCATCCTTTGATGTACATGTGGAAGCGCCGTGGTGTAGTGGTCGTGACTCTCGCCTTTCAACTGGAGGGTCGTAGGTTCGAATCCTGCCCATGGCGTCAATTTCCTTCAGCAAGAAATTCATCCACATTGTGCTACACTCAACCCAGGTGAGGTGAATGGGTACCGGGCAGGAATATTTATTCCTTGAAATGCCACGTGCGCCGCGGATGGCTGCCGGGAAAGCGCCTTGAGCACTCAGCAGAGTGGATACATGCGCTATATAGATTGCATCTATTATTGTTATTATTATTATTACAAGTTTCAAAGCTACCAAATCCAACGAGCTGCCAACCGTTACAGAATGTGCACAAGGTGTTTTTTCCATATCTTTCCATATGAATTCAATTTTTTACCACTAGTGAATGGTCAAGAGTATGGCTATTGTTCTCATGTTTTCCTACACTCTCTTCGCTGTTGCGTTATTAGCATTTTAATATTTACTCCTGCATAAACCGGAACTGTTGGCACTTCTGAATATGATTGGGAAGATAGAGATATCAACCATTATAAAGATTTAGGATGCGCAATGCATTTTTTAATGCTGCCAGTTTTTTTAAGTATAAGTATCGTATGTGTCATATTTTAGTATTTCCTCTTATTTTCTCACATTAAATGACATTGATTGAAATCAAATTATTCATTATACAGCTGAATATGTGGCTATAAAATACAAATTTTCATTTCATAGTTTTAAGATCCTTATCTTAGAGTAATGCTTGCCATAAGCATGGTGACATTGATATTGTCAAACATTCTAATAAAATGTATATTTTTGCAAGCAGATTTTCATTAGATGTGTGTATAATTCAGATTATTCTTATTTATCATGTTTATTTATTGAATGTAGAATTCACGGTATATCCTTTCATTGTGGTGGTGTATTGTATTATTTTATACTAGTATGTGTGCTCTTTTATTCTTCAAAAATTGTATAAATGAGTCCTTGTTTTGATTTTAATGATTGTGTATTTTTTGTTGAAGATAACATTCATACTTGCATAAGTATAGTAGCGTTTATTTTATTTCACCAATGTAACTATACAGTGTATGTATTTTCCTATTTTATATGTCAGTAAACAACTGAATAATATTAAAACATGCCAGTTATTTTATATTAAATGTTGTTTGTATTATATTGCTTGTTGTAAATGTATTTTTAGGAAATTGGAACAATACACTAAGTGCAAGTTCATATAATCAATAATGGTGGTGGTGGTGGTGGTGATGATGATGTTGGTGATGATGGTGTCGGTGGTGATGATGATGTTGGTGGTGATGGTGGTGGTGGTGATGATGATGTTGGTGGTGGTGATGATGATGTTGGTGGTGGTGATGATGATGTTGGGGGTGGTGATGATGTTGGTGATGGTGATGGTGGCGTCGGCGGTGATGATGATGTTGATTATGATGACGATGATGATGATGACGACTGATGATGGTAATGATGATGATGATGATGATGATGATGGCAGTGATAATGATGATGATGGTTGTGATGATGGTGGTGATGGTGATGATGAAGAAGATGATGATGATGGTGATGATGTTGATGGTGATGATGAAGGTTGTGATGTTGGTGATGATGATGATGTTGTGAATAATGATGATTAAGATAATGGTAATGATGATGGTGGTTGTGACGATGGTGGTGATGATGGTGGTAGTGATGATGGTGGTAGTGATGATGATGATGATGATGACGGGGATGATAGTGATGATGATTAAGAAGATGATGATGGTGATGATGATGATGATGATGATGTTGATGTTGATGATGGTTTTGATGGTGATGATGATGGTTGTGATGTTGGTGATGATGATGATGTTGTGAATAATGATTAAGATAATGATGATGATGATGGTGGTGATGATGATGATGATGATGATGATGATGACGGTGATGATGGTGATGATGATTAAGAAGATGATGATGATGATGATATTGATGATGTTGTGAATAATGATGATTAAGATAATGGTAATGATGGTGATGGTGGTTGTGACGATGGTGGTGATGATGGTGGTGGTGATGATGATGATGATGATGATGATGATGATGGTTGGTGTAGGCGTGATTTCTTGATGAGAGTGACTGTTTAGTGTCTAGATGGGAAAAGAACAGATTTTGAAATAAGCATGCTCCGACAAAGCATTTCTTTGAATATTAGTCACAAAAAGTAGACAAAATCTAGCATGATCCTAGAAATAGGAAATTATGATATGTATACCATGGATTTTTAGGGGGAAAATTTTAGAGATGGCGCTCTTCAAATTGTCTGTACTGTGTGGTTCAAAGCGTTTCAGACCGCACAACACTAATTATGGCAGGTGACCATTGTTGGTCAGGTGATATCGTACAAATGGCAGATATTCCAGCAAAATTGTTCATATGATCATTAAAAGGAACTATTGGTGGTTCGGATGAGTCCTATGAGATAGCAGGAATTGGTCCAAATGGGATTTTAGGGCCATTTTTTCAGTCTTGTGCAAAACTCCATATCCCAATATGGTCCCAGCCAATTTATAGGTAGTTTAATTTTCAGACCCTTTTGTGAGAGAATGAGCTGAAAGACCACCCTCCATATTTCATGAAGATGAAGGAAATAAGATTATCTACTAACAATTCAAGTCTGAATGTTACTGTTTCTAGCACTTATTTTCTATGATTTTTTTACTTTTTACTTTTTTATACATGCGTCTATGGGAATATAATTGGTGATGTGAAATAATTGGTGATGTGAGAGAGGCGTAAATATTCAGAATTGAATGAGAAACGCTTTTAAATCCAAATTCATCATCATCATCATCATTTTTGTTTGAATTTCTCTGTTACAACCAAGTTTTATTATTGACTTGCTCCCTCTTGTGTTCCATCCCGAATCGAAAATAAGTATCTCGCTTGAAAAGAGGTCATGGATTAAAAAATACATACCCCAAATTATATCTTAGTACAACTTAATGTTTTTAAGAATCCGTTTTAAAGGCCATGGCTAACTTTGTCGTGATTATCAAAATAAAGTTTAGCCGATTCAGCCGTATTCTAAAACTTTGCCCAAAACAGAAATCACCTTTCATCGGTCCTGTGTATGGTTCAAGATACATTACTCCAAGTAGGGATAAACTTCTACGGGGAACTTCGGCTATAAGACAGCGGTCGTGTCACTCGCCCATAGCGGTGATTTTGGGCGCTGACCTATTTTTGCTCTTTTTGGGGATAGTAAATGTTCATCTTATTTATTCCTAGTGTTAAAATATCAAAAGGGTCGCATACATTTCGACCTACTTTGTAATGATCTTGCATTGAATAATGCATTTAAAGCCCAAGTACAGTTTTGGTAAAAGCGAATATTTTTATCGCCAGATTTTGTCTTCAAATCTATATGAAATGAAATATAGTATCATAAACATATTGTACAAAAGATTGTGCGAAAAATAAACGAGCTTGGGCTATAACCTAAAATGTGCAAATTGAAATAGAGTGGTGCTTCACCCACAGAACTCGGAATAGTTCTGTGGCTTCACCACACTATTTCGATATTTTCTTTCTTGATAAAAGACAACCAAGAGAGGGCGCTAAATATGATTTAACGGTCAAATTCAAATTTTCAAAAGAATTAATTCGTTAAAAAAAATAGGCTATGGTCTCAAAATGTGTAAAAAAATTACATGTCATGATAAACATCCCCAAAATTCACATTTCTTCATCTTTACCCAAACTATACTTGGGCTTTGACGTATAAATGTTTTTTTTTCTAATACTTAAGGATGAATGAATAAATGTATTTGCGCCCACATGTATTAATCGACGAAAAAAGGGCGTTTTACATTTCAGGACTTAAAAGATAAACTAAAAAAAAATATGACAAACTACTTACGGTGCGAGAGAAGGTTTTGGCATACGTCGTGTTTTTGCAATTTGCATGACAATAACTGTTGAGTTATGTCATCAAGATTATTCATAAACGATAAAAACAATTTCACCCATGAATTATCGTGTCTAAGTATAAGAAGCAAGTCCAATGTGATTATCACAAAATTTAAAAACCGCATATTTCTATCAATTGAATGATTTTTGTGTTGGGTGGATGAATAACTAAATAATTCTTGCCTTATCCCAACATGGATAAACACTGATTGACAGTGCTTTAACGAGAAGCTGAGAATAAAATCTCAGGCATTATCGGGTAGGAATCGAACCCACGATCTTCTGATGACTAGACAGGTGTCTTTCTCAGCTTCTCGGTAAAGCACTGTCAATCAGTGTTTATCCATGTTGGGATAAGGCAAGAATTATTTAATTAATTATCCGCCCAACACAAAAATCATTCAATTGATATTTACGCAGTACCTGCTGCTATAACACGAATCGAGCCCACCACTATCATCGGCTCTCGGTGGTCTAGTGGTAAGACACATATCTAGTCATCAGGAGATCGTGGGTTCGATTCCTACCCGAGAATGCCTCAAAAAACATTTTCTCAGTTTGTCGGTAAAGCACTGTCAATCAGTGTTTATCCATGTTGGGATAAGGCAAGAATTATTTAATTGCATATTTAATTTATATAATGCACGGTATGAAATCAAACTTAAAGTACACATATTAAAAGATGCAATGTTGTACAGATACTGTACATACATGTATGACCGTGATTATAAGCGTCAAATACATTTGCCATAATATAAACTTCTGAGATATGGCTCAAAACATTTTTTAATTGTAGCCGTTACTTTAAAAAAAAATAATTTAGTTTTTGCAATGTATTTCTCCATACCATGATATTTACTTCTGAACAAATAAATGATAAACGATTGTTGTTTTTTGTTTTTGTGGTGGTGGTGGTAATATTGGTGTTTTAATCGTTGTTGTTGATAGTGAAGGGCGGTAAAATAAACTAAGTGTTGGGGGAAATAAATGACTGAACAAATAACTAAGTTGATATAACTGAAGATAACTGAAGAGCAGGAGACAAACAGAAGGCGAACTGAATACGATGAAGTCTGGTGGTATACTGATGATTTATTGCCATGCAGGGCTGACTCAGCCGCTGGATCAAATACATTTACATTATATATTGAAATATTCAAATCAAGTAAAGAACAAAAGAGAAATGAGACACATCCAACTAAAATAGACTAACCTAATTCAATAAAGTAACCAATGAGGGATCGAGGGACAAAAGGGTAGAGGTAAAGAGGTAAAGGTAAAGGTAAAGAGGAGAGTGACCATGAGGGAATAAGAATGGTTGAACTAATAAGCTGAAATAAAGAGTCAGGTCAGTGATGTAATGAATGAACACACCTGAATAGAGAAGTAATGGATAGGGATGCCAGAATGAAAAGAAAGGTATCTAGGATAGCGGTGAAATTGATATACTTGAATATGAAGAGATGAATAGAGCAAATGCCAGACTGCCTGGCAACTGAAAAGGAATAAATAATACATGCAAATCATTTAATGTCTAGACAGTCAACAGAGGAAAACCAAAACAAAGAATAAAACTAAACCATGTCAAAGTACTGACCCTACATAAGTGTTGTTGTTGTTGTTGTTGTTCATTCTGCTGCTGTTGAAAGTAGTGTTATCTGAAAGCAATATTTTCATGTTCAATAAAGAAAAAAGTGGTCCAACGTTCGATCTAAGTTCAACATACTCAGATAGTTCAATCTTCAATGTTGGTGGTGGTGGTGATGATGATGGTGGTGGTGGTGATACTGTTGTTTAATCGTTGTTGTTCATAGTGTTGTTGTTGTTGTTGTTGTTCCTTCTGCTGCTGTCGAAAGTAGTGTTATCTGAAAGCTACATTTTATGTTCAATAAAGAAAAAAAGTAGTCCAACGTTCGATTCAAGTTCAACGTACTCGGATAGTTCAATATTAAATAGGATCATCGTATGCATTCTTTAATGTATTATGATTTTGTAAAGATTTGGGGATAATGAGAATTTATATGGAATGTTCATATTGCCCGGAGCAATTTATTTGTGTCCATTGTAATTTATGATTCTATGTTTCGCTGATCAGGCTACTCTGAATAAATATTCGTTAATAAATAAATAGATAAACAATATTTTTGTTAGGTATCTTCATCGGACAGACAAATAACTTTTTAGATCGATGGGATGTTTTGAAGAGTTTTTATACAGTGTGAGTTTTGAAAGAAAAGTGTGCCTTTTTAAAGAAAAATAGTGTGCATTGTATTCAATCGGCGCCCCTACTGCCATTTGCGATCTCTTCGGTCTGAGAAGCAAACCAAAAAAAATAGAGAAAAACATGTTGTTAGCTCAAATGTTTTGCCCCCCAGCCGCCGGATTTCATCTTTTTTGCATAAAACTCGGCCCCCAACTATGACCAAGGACCCATGCCCCCAAAGCATCCCCGTACCCCACGGTGCGCGCTTGGATCGGGGAGAAAACCCTTTTGTGACATTGTGAAAGTCCTCCGCTCGTAAGACAGTAGAGACCTTTAGCAAAGCAGACGGGAGGGCCGATCACAACGTTAGCTCTAAGGTCCATTCCAGATGGAGCGTTGTGTTGGTGCACCCTTCTGGAACGGACTTTAGAGCTAACGTTTTGATCGGCCCTCCCGTCTTCTTTGCTAAAGGTCCCTGATAGAGCCTCGGCGGAAACGATGCTCGAAAGAGACCCGAAATGGGGCAGCGATGGAATAATTTTGTTTGGGGGATTTGGCTTTGTTTACTCCAAGTTTTAAACAAAATGGGTTTAAATATATGCTGCCCTTTAGATTTCTTTATAACAAAGAATATCTGAAAGTATGACAGAATGAAATTATCATTCAATATCCAAAAAAGAGTAAAATAGATCGGTGCTCCCAAAGTACGTGGCTTTGACCCCAAATTAGGCTCGCCGCAGAGATTAAATTATCCGCCCATGGTGCATTGCGGTAATTCATCATCGCTTTTATCTTCAAACATACTAACTTTGGGTCCTATTTGGGCCAATTTCATGATAAAGAACATTGCACCGACTGAGTCAGTTATATTCTATTTTGATTTTCAACAATGTTAGCTATTGAATTCAGATTACTATTTATCACTCTTTTGGCTGACTTCAAAGTTATTTGTATTTTTTAACATGTCACAAAAATATCTATGCAAGCAATAATTTCCATACATTCGTTCAATCACCCTCTATTGGCAAAAAAAGGAGAAAATGCTTGGATGTCCTAAACCGACCGACCCTCTGTCCCTACCTGAGGGATACCGTAAAATTAAGGAAAAGCATATAGGAAATATCATCTGAACAGTCATCTTCAGTAGAATTATAAACGAACGAACATGTGAAATATAACCTGAGAAGTCATGTTCAGATCATTTAGGGATTTTCATTTCATTCTAAATGTTATTTTCAATATGAAATATATTCCAAATACTAAAAAAATGATTGATTAAAAAAAGAAACGCTCCTTCTTCTCCGACCGACTAACGCAATTTGTCAACAAAGTCATTCTTGGGCAGCCGAACATTTTTTTTCTTTGCCTTTCGTGAATGATATTGATAATAAACATTGGCATACCCTTGGGGCTTTGGGGCGCTTTCCCTTCTACGGGTAGCCAACATGGGCGCAAATGATTATTACTTTTTTTGTAAGAATCCCTTTTCTGGAATGTGTTGATTTATGTACTGACATTGATGTTCTGACAGTGAATGGATAGAGAAAAATCAGATCAACAATCTGTGACTTTGAGTAAAATCAGATAATCCGTTCAAAATGTTATGTATTTTCAAAAGTTTCCAGGTAGGCCTCTGATGAGCATGGCATGAATGATGCCAATGTGGAAAAAATCCATCTTCACTTTGTAAACAAAAATTTCTGTTTTCCTCTTCATAAAGAAAAGTAAAAATTGTGTGTTTTTTCGTTTTGTTTGAATATGTAGCCACACCAAATCTGCAAGAATTCCAAAAAGAATGATGAAGACTCCTCGTATGAAATATGACATTGATCGATTTTTAAAATAAATATATGTACAAATTGAATGGGTAATTCTTTATGATGGTATTACATATGTCAAAGTTGCCAACTCAATGAACCGGTATTTGGTTTGATTGATTTTATTTCATTTCTGCGTTCAAATTAATGATGTTCAATACAAACATTTAACATAAATACATGATATTAATTAATAGTATATCTTAACATACATAGAATAGTAATATAAAAAAGGGAAACAAGGTATCAAATCAATTTAAATAAAGTAAGGGAACGCAGGAGACCGTTATCATGAGCGGTGAAGCTTGACATGGATGACGTCACAGATGGGAATGAAAGTAAATTTAAATTGAACAGATCCGATTTTGCTCAAATTTTCACTGTTTGTTTGTTTCATTTTCCCATCCACTGGTAGTAAATCAATACTACTACTACTACTACTACTACTACTACTACTACTACTACTACTACTACTACTACTACTACTACTTCTACTACTACTAATAATAATAGGTCCATTTATATAGCGCAATCACTGTATGCATATACTCTACTGCGCTTGATAGATACCATATTATTACCCTGCCTATAACTGCCGAGCAAGCCAGTTAGGCGCTCAAGCATTCCAAGCAATAAATTCCTGCCAGGTACCCATTTTTCACCTGGGTTGAGTGCAGCACAATGTGGATAGTTTTCTTGCTGAAGGAAATTGACGCCATTGGTGAGATTCGGACCTACGACCCTCGGGTTGAAAGGCGAGAGTCAGAACCACTACACCATGACGCCTTCACTCCACTTCAATATATGGGAGTAGTCACAGAACTCGAGACATACGTATGTTCCGAGTTCAGTGGAAAAAGGTTCCCCAGGCCTTCGAACATTGGTGCTTTCTGGTAGCAAATGTGTTGTCTGCCAGAACAGACCCTTGGGTATCGTTGTGCGCGCACACAGAGATTGATACAGGGTATGCATTGCGTGTTTTTATGCTCTCCTAGACTGAGGGTAGAGCAATGCTGTATGTGTGTGATGTAGTCACACAATATCCACACCCTGTATCATGATCTGCGCATGCACATACCGAAAGTCTAGGGTATGTGCTTGCAATCTATCAAATGGGCGCTATCCTCTACACAGGTCGGGGAATGGGCAAATAAAGCTAGCTTTTTGTGCTGTAAGGAGGCGCAAAAATTTGGCTAAATATTGTCTTTGGTCTTCGAATGTCTTGGGGCGCGAATTATTGTAAGAGGGGTGGATA
>BQKZ01005306.1:0-11758 GCA_036244855.1 Temnopleurus reevesii | reverse complement strand
AGCATTGAACCCGTGATTTGGATGATATTAATAGATACATTTTGTTGGTTTGCTTCAATAATCAATTTTGTCGACCATTTCGTGCTCCACTGAGCACTGATTCATCTATTAAAATAAATCAGAATGGTTATTTGCTTCCTATTGTAAAAATGCAAAGGTGCTACCATAGAAGTTGATCAAAAAAAATATCGATTATTGACGTCATGCACAAAATTTTATCCATTCATCAGCTCATGCATTTGATTGATTTTCATTTTATTTGGCTCCTGATAGATTAGCATTGGAACATTGCACATTTACTTCATTTAGAAGCAGCATATAGTCAATAAAGAGAGATATTATGCAGAAGAATGTAGGAATTAAGAGATAAAAAGAATAAAGAATGCGATACAATAAATCAAGAATCCTGGTGGTTTAGCACACTATGAAATTATCAATTTCGTTTAATTTGATTCAATTTCCTTTAAAAATATCTTGAAAAAAAAACATGCAGAGGATAAAGACTGGAAAGAGGACAGATTAAAAGATGAAAATGATAAAGAATGTGACACAATGAATAGAACTTTACTAAATCCTGGTGGTCTAGCGCACCATGAAATTATCAATTTCATTTAATTTCATTAAATTACCTTAAAGAAACATCCTCGTCAACATAAGAGTCATGTTGTACAAAATTAAAAAAGGAAAGAAGTCGGATTTAGAGATGAAAAGAATAAAGAATGTGGCACAATGAATCGAAATTTACTAAATCCTGATATTTTAGCTACTGCAAACCATGAAATGATCAATTTCATTTGATTCCATTCATCTTCCTTACAAAATATCACAGTCGACAAAATTATATATGATATGCAGAAGGAAAAAAGGAAAGAAGACAGATTATGAGATGAAAAGAATAAAGAATGTGGCACAATGAATAGGAATTTACTCAATCCTGATATTTCAGCTATACTGCAAACCATGAAATGATCAATTTCATTTAATTCCATTCATCTTCCTTCAAATATATCATAGTCGACAAAGGAGATGTTATGAAAAAGAAGAAAGGAAAACACTCGTAAATCCCGGCGGTCCAGCAAACCATGAAATTAATAATTTCAGCCACAGCTTGTAAAAAATGAAAAGACAGTTAAAGCAAAGTAAATAACTTTCAAGACTGGGTCTAGGCCAGAAACATCTTGTAATGATTAAAATCAGAAACATCCGACACATTTAAGCTCCGGTCACATAGGGCCCCGGAAGCAACACGATTCAACGTGACTCTTTGTTCACAGGCATCTAACTGTTTACTGAACAAAGAGTCGTGTTGAATCGTGCTGCTTCCGGGACCCTATGTGACCGGGGCTTTACCGGTTTATTATTACGGAGTGTTCATTCACGATCATTATTCATTCGACCTTTTCTACAGTTACTCCTTTTCACACATCATTTCACATCATTCCTTCTCGTAACATTATTGTTCAAATTAGCACAAAAAAATGATACCAGTCGTGTGTAAAGTCATTCTTAAAGTCGTTCGTAACTTGGGGAAACATCCACCGATTTATACGAAAAACTTTAAGAGCAACTTTACGCACGCTCGTATGAGTTATTTTTTTACGTGTAAATTTGTCAAATGTATTCTGACTTCGTAGTATGTTATATGATATATGTCTTTTTACTGATTGGAAATAAAGTGCAATACAATACAATACAATGCCTTTTCATACATATTTTTTTATACAATTTTTTACAGAATGGAGTTGTTTCAATGTGGACGGAACATTCCTCGCCATCAAGTCTGCTTACTTTTTAGTCTTGGGAGGTAATATTTGCAATATTTACACTTTTATTCAAACCATTTTTATTCATCTTTTTCAAATATCAATAGAGGGAATTTTTTAAAGAAGATCGATGGACGTCTGTATTACCTGATTACGGTATGCAAACTAAAGCCTCAGTCACATAGAAACCCGGAAGCAACACAATTAAACACAACTCTTTGTTCAGTTCACTGATAGATAACTGCCTCCGAACAAGAATTCGTGTTGAATCGTGCTGCTTCCAGGGTTCTATGTGGCTGAGGCGTTAAGCCCTAGTCACATAGAAGCCCAAATTGCCACTGAACAAAGAGTCGTGTTAAATCGTGTTCAGTCGGGGGTCGATCGATGTGACTGGGGCTTAACAGTCTACATCGCTGGATTTGCAAGGGACACTTTTTGGAGCGACCACGTCGAGATCAGAAGAGGGAGGGGCGTGGTAGAAGCCCCTCCCCCATCAAATCAATGCATTTTAAAATAGTCTACGTAAGCCAGATAGGGTGTAAACCATCTGAAAAGTAGGAGAAATGTAATTATGAAATGGCTGAAAGTATCTTATCTCACTTGTGACAGAGAGCAGGGGCAAACACAGATATAAATCTCTGGCATCCGTCCACCTCTGCATATTCTCTTGCACTGAACACACAGGAACACAGAGTCCTTACATAACAATAGGTTACATTTTGTGGACCTTCTGGAAACATTCATTCAGCCTGATATTCATCTTCATATATTGTACGAAAGATATACATTGGAATTATTTAATTTCATACTAATTACACGATGGTGACGGCCTCTTGTATAGCGCCGATCTTTGCCTCAATTGGGCGCTCATGGTGCACAAATTACTTAAAATAAGGTATCATAGATTTCAATGTCCTAATCAGTGCTATGGTTTATCTTCCAGTCGAAGATCTCCCAGCGGTGGTATGATATGGTTAATCTTATGACGATGTGGTTAATATTGTGACGACAAGGGCGTGGGGAACAGAAAGGTCTTTGATTAAAAGCTTAAATATCACTGAACATTGTACGAACAGATCAAAAGAAGTTTGAACAAAATCAGACGCTAAATAAATAAAAAAGCATTTGCGCAGGCCTTACAAATAGTCACAACTTTCTCATTCATCATCTGATTTGTTCAAACTTCTTTCTATTTTTTCTGATCGTCTATTTTCCGCTTTTAATCAAAGCAAGATTATTCTGATGTAGAGCGACTATTCAAATGGGATTTAACGACAGAATGTTAATTGATTTATTTCATGAGATGCAATATCTATTTATTGATGTGAGCATGAAACAGAATAACCATGTGCCATAATTCCATGTGCGATGATGTACGCCTGGATGAAGCTGCGATAATAATTATAATAGTAATAACAATAATAATAATAATAATAGTAATAACAATAATAATAATAATAATAACAATAATGATAATAATAACAATAATAATGATAATGATGATAATAATAATAATGATAATAATAACAATAATAATGATGATGATAATAATAATAATAATAATGATAATGATAATAATGATAATAATAATAATAACATTAATAATGATAATGATGATAATAGTAATAGCAATACAGTGGATACGCGTGCTAAATTAGCACATCTCATCATTATTACTATCATCGTCATCATTACTATTATTATTATTATCTTATTATTATCATATGCAAATATATGCATATATGCAATTATAATGTAATAATCTGTATATGTGAATGTGTATGCTTTATCATGTATAAATTATTAATGCAATTATTAGGGGCCAGCCTTTATATCAAGCCTCGCTTCTTTGCCGGCCTCTATTTTTTTCCATTTCTTTTGTCATATTAGTTATTTCCATTATTATTTATGACTGTATTATTTTAATTATTAAAAGAATTGAAATATCAAATGATTTATTAATAATCATTATTAGTAGTAGCAGTAGAAATAGTAGTAGTAGTAGTAGTAGTAGTAGTAGTAGTAGTAGTAGTAGTAGTAGTATCATTATTATTACAATTTTGTTTTTAGTACAAGAAAGGGTGTTGTTACCCCAAACTAAAACGTACTTGATAAAATTGAAACACAAAGAAAAATATATTTCAGATACATAGTCATATATATCAATATCTGAAAATGGTTCTAGACCCATTAAAAAAGATAATTTTTATTTACAAGAATTTTATTTTCTTGGCAAGGCTATGACGGCAAGGCTATGACGATTTTATTTCAGAATAGAATTTACTTTTTGACAAAAAAGAGAGAATAATGCTGGTTCTTTGAACTCTTCTTGCCATGCTTGCTATATATAGTTTGATTCAATTGTTGGTAGACCATGGGGAAAATGGAGTGCAGGTTGGATATTCAAACCATTTGTATTGTATTTTATCTATTTAATCACGACAAAAGCCTGCTATTAGCCAGAAGCTGCTTTTCAGCCAGTCATGTTTTCGTGTTTCTATGAAACATCAGTTACAAAACATCTATGTTTTCACCTTGGGGTAATTGCACGAAATAGTCTTAGCTATCCTCTTCTTGATAGGACGTCTTAACTTTTTGTGACACCCTCGTAACATAGACGTACCAGCGATTGCGTCTATGTTCAGAGGATGCAACAGGAAGTTAATGCGTCGTAGCAAGAAGAGGGTAGCTAAGACCGTTTTGTGCAATTGCCCTCTATTTAGAAAACAGAGTACATAACATGCAATGCCTGCGACTCGTGTGATGTCTGTGAAGCCAAATAAAAGCCATTTTCTTTATCATAGACATATGATTTAAAAATGTCTTAAGATTTGTACATGAAATATAACAATACATAATTTCTCATATTGTTACGATATTTGGCATGGTTGGAATGGGAATAGTTTAGAAACGTTTGGAATTAAGCCTCCAGTGAACACTTTGACCTTTCATACAACTTGTTACCTTTCTATTTAATATCATTTTATGGAATTCATTTTTTTTTTGTTCTTTTCATTCATATCGGATTCACGATGAATTGGCATTGTGAAACGGGTGGTAAAATTGTCACCCGATCGTTCCACCGCGGCCTCTGGTTTAAATAGATCAAGAAAAAGTTAAGATTTGTATATGGAATACAGCAATATATATCTTATGACATTGTTAAGATATTTGAATATGAATGATTACAAACGTTTGGAATTAAGCCTCCAGTGATTATTGGACCTTTCATGCGACTTGTTACCTTTCCTTTGATATTACTTTATGAAATTCATTCATTGGAGTTCTTTTCATTCATATCGGATTCATAGTGAATTGACATTGTTAAACATGTGGTAAAATTGCAACCCAGCCGCTCCATCGCGGCCTCTGGTCTGATCCAGTTGAGGACTGTGTGTTATGATAGCACCCACCTCTGCAGATTCTCTTGCACTGAACACACAGTATAGAGGCGCGATCTGAGGCCGAGGGATAAGCATGATCAGAGGATTATGTAAGGACTCTGTGGTTGAGTGCTATACAGTCACTGTGTGTTTAGTGTATAAGAGAATCTGCAGATTGAAGTTGGTGCTATCAGGACACACGGTCCTCAACTGGACTATCTCCGGTCTAGCGGCGGAAATCGGGTCCGATGAACAGTGATGAATACAAAATTAAAACTCAGATACACTTTTGGTGACGATAAGAAATGTGAATTTTACCGGATGTTTAACATGAAATATTATATTTCTTATAGGGTGTAGTTCAAAATCAACTGAAAATCTACTGCAACTCTTGAATTTGAAAATTGAATCATATTTAGCGCCTTCTCTCGGTAATAGTTATATTTTGTTTCTTATCGGGCATACGTTCCGCGATTTGACAAAAGAATAATAAAAACGTATACACAAAAGTTAAATTCGGAAATTTCCATTTAATTCTGTGCATGAGAAGGTGTCCTTTATCAAAAAAAAGAAATTGGTTCAGTATGGAAGGGGGACGCCATACCGAGATTTTTTTACGCACATTTTAGGTTGTAGCTTTACCAAAACCCATTCATTTTCACACATTCTTTTGTACAAAATCTTCATGATACTATATTTCATTTCATTTAGATATGAAGAGAAAATTTATCGACAAAAATATTCGCTTTTACCAAACCTTTACTTGAGCTTTAATAAATCTTCAACCGCGCATTTAACATGAACATTCCCTGCTAATAAGGCCATGGCCGGGTCAAGAATTTTCAGACAAAAAATAAATCCTGCATGACTGGACAACGACCAGTCAATATGGTCAAGGATACGTATAATTGCATCAGTATTCAAGTTCAATTAAGAATAAGAAAAGTCCCGGGGGGGGGGGGGCACTTATTGTAATACTAGCGTCCAGCCATAGAGGTATATCGCCTTAGGCTATGCGTCCAGCAGATTTTTGTTCGAAGTAAAAAGTCTACCAACAAACTATTTTTGTTTTCACAGGAGCAGACAAATTGGGTGAGCATAACAAAAAAAAAGTTAGAGGAAAATCGGACAAGTAATGAAAAAAAACCTCTGAATGTTCAATGATTTGAAGAAAAAAAATCGGAAAATCTGTGAAAATTTTCAGAAATGTTGCCAATTTGATGACGTCATGCTTGCACTCCTAACCATCATTTATGGTGCAAAATTGATCAATTCTACAGAGGGATTCAAATTTCAAATTAATGCAAACATTAATAGGGGCTCTACCTATCTATCATAGGGGTGTTCCTCAAAAGTTGCAATTGATCGAAAGTTGCAGTTGATCGGAACGCGCCAATCGAAATCATTGTTTCATGCGCGTCTTGTTAAATGCGCGCACCATGCCCTAATGAAAATGCGCGTTACAATGTGCAAAGTTGCAGTTGATATCCTGTATCCTAACATTTTCATCCACGATGATTCTGATTTAAAAAGAAATATTACCCGGTTCTCACTTATGCCTGAAACAATTAACTTGGAATCTTACGCAAACACAACAAACAATTTTCATAAGAATCATCAAAGTCTTGACCAAATCATCAAAAGTCTCTTGACCAAGTTATGTGTAGCTTCAAAGCTACACAATGATGAAAATAAATAAAGAGAACTGCTGAAACTTCTTATTGAATAATGGAGAGCTGTGGAGTAAAATGAAGTAAAAAAAATGAGCTAGAGCTTTCGATAATAAAAATGAAATAATGAAAATGACAGGAATCTATATTGACATAATTGAAATTGAACAAAATATCCGAAAAATTTTAGCAACAGAGTGTAGTTCCATGAAATTCTTAACAATCCACTTTACTCATTGCTATTTTTTGCAGGTCGCGTGAGCTTTTTGCCATTCATCCCAGTCTACCTCGCAGAACTTGGATTGAACGCAAATAGAATCGGCCAAATCGCAGGCTTGGAGGCCTTTGTTGGCCTTGTTGCGTCACCATTGTGGGGCCTAGTTGCAGATAAGTTCAACAAGAAAAAAGCGGTACTTGTTACTTGCGTTGTGGGAACTGTACTTATATACGGGAGCACCATCTTCCTACCGTTCCTACGGGTCTCTACATCCACGTTGAGTGATGACCATAGTAACTCATCAATAACCAATACACTCCCTGAATTTGCAGAACCACATATCTTCGCGTGGAAACTCGCCGCTGCCACCAATGGAACATATCGCACAGTCAATGCTAGTGTTGTTGATCCATCCAGTGCGGTCGAGGCGAAGGAATTCAATATATTTGCTATATTCTTTATCATGATGGCGGTGGTGCTGGTCGGGCAAACGTTTTCAAATCCGTGCCTTCCCTTATTAGATACAGCAACGATGTCTTTGATCGATGAATACCAGGCCAAGGGCGAGACTATGCAATACGGACGCCAGCGACTCTGGGGCGCTATCTCCTGGGGCATCATAGCGCCGTTCTCAGGGTACGCCGTCGATAGCTACTCCGCAGCTTATCCAAACGCATTCAACAGATACCTCCCAGCGTATATCCTCTTCTTCATCATAATGACCATGTGCGCGGTCACAATTTCCTTCATCCCGATGCGTCCGCGCGAACCAGCACAGAGACTTTTCGACGACTTGGGAAGCCTGCTACGACAGCCGAACGTTCTCTTATTCATGTACACCGTAACCGTCATGGGGATCATGATAGGGTTCATGAACACGTACGTGTTTCTGTTCCTATCGGAACTAAACGGGGGACACGTCATCATGGGGCTAACGCTGACAATCATGTGCACGTCAGAGATCCCCTTCATGACCTTTGCGACGAAACTCATTGAGAAGTTCGGCCATGAGGGCGTCCTGAGCTTCGTGCTGTTCTGCTACGGTCTACGGTTCGTCGGTTACTCTCTCCTCTATAACCCCTGGTGGGTTCTGCCGATCGAGATCCTACATGGAGTTACCTATGGCCTGATGTGGCCAGGCTGTACATCGTTCATCCATACCGTCTCCCCACCCAACATGTCGGCCACGATGCAGTCGATAGCGTACGGCTCACGAGTCGGTTTAGGTAAAGATCTAAAACTTTTGCCGGAAGCGTACGCCCTCAAATTACACAGAAAATTGGGCCTTAAATTGTGGCATGCCCTTTAAAGTCTATCTCAATCCGTCCATCTAAGGACGTTTTACCCATTTTCAGAAATACGAAAGCTTTCTCAGAGCAAAAATTTCGGAAAAACAGCTAAAATGTCAATCAACGTTATCTAATCCAGGTCAATTATTCAGTCAGCTTGAAAACTAATCATAGAATCTTATCAGGGAAATATCTATACAGGTCGACAAAAATTGTTTTAGTTGTATAGTAATTTGCACCACTCTGTCTGGATGTGGTCTGGCCCTCTCAGATCTATGATTTAGGCAAATGTCTCAATGAGGGCGCAACCTCGAAAATTTACGAGCAAGGAAAAACCTGACAGTTTCGGGTTCCATACAAATATCGGAATAGCTCGCACTCGCTTAATATTGGGATAGACCAGAAAAAAAAGAATAAGTAACGTTCAGAATCAGGAGCTGATTGCACGAAATTGTCTGAACTATATTTTTCTTTTGTGCCACTCTCATCACATATATGTATCAATTTTTGTGACTATGTTAAGAAGGTGGCACAAGAAGTTAAGACTTAATTGAAGAGAGTCGATCATTTGTCTTACGATGTGCAAATGTAGAACGTTAGTATAGTGACGTTTCGGCTGCTGTATACTGCTAGCCTTCATCAGACTATAATGAAGATAGACTACGCCGCGCGTAGATATCTAGTACGAAAGGGATAGCTTTAACCATTTTATGCAATTGACACCTGAACTACTACTTAAGAAGAGGGAAAAAACTCATCTGTTTCTCTCCCTTTTATCTCTGTTGCAGGAAAGGGGCTCGGAACATTAGTCGGTGGGATCCTGTATCATCGGTATGGAGCACGGAACCTTTTCCGAGGTTCGGCCGTCCTAGCAATGTCCACCTTTTTCTTTTACGGAGCATCCAGTCTTATATTGAAGAGACGACGAGCACTCCAATATACGCAACTCTGATGTTTATCAATCGAATAAGCTGGGGCATGTAACATTAAAGAGATACGATTGATTAAAAGTTAATCGTATCTCTAGGGTACATGTTTGCCATAGAATTACGATTAACATCTGAAATAAAGTACAATCGCATCTTTTGTGTTACAAACTCCTCATTATGCAAATAGTAGAAGTGAACTTAGGAAAAGTGTGATACTGTCTGTTAACGCAGTCTTTCTTTTTTAATATGGTGGTCTTGGGGCTACTATATACCTAGTCCAGTTGAGGACTCTGCATGTGTTCTGATAGCTCTCACCTCCGCATATTCTCTTACAGTGAACACACGGGGACTGAATAGCACTGAACAACCTTCTGATAATGCTTAGGAGCGATCAGAAGGGTAAGCATGATCAGAGGGTTATGTAAGGACTCTGTGGTTGAGTGCTATGCAGTCCCTGTGTGTTCAGTGCAAGAGAATATGCAGAGATGGGTGCTATCAGAACACATAGTGCTCAACTGGGCTATTATACGCCCAATACGATTAATGCCATCTGAGGCGTCGTGGCGTGCGCCTGAAATCAATCTGTTCGGGACAGTCATAGACTTGGGTTAGTTCCTGCCTGTGGGTTCGAAGCCCGGTCGCATACCGTCTTTCGGATGGAGACGTTAAGATGGCGATCCTCTTTCTCTCTTCTTCTTCTGGCGTAAATATTCAGATTTGAATGATGCACGCCTCTAAAAAAATTATCGAAACTGTTAGGTACACCCCTCTTTCTATGGAAGCACTAAGGGAACATATCGCCCTTGTTTTCACGAAGTGACCGGAGCTAAGATGTTCTGTTGCATGAAGACAAATAAATCCCGACATAGCGCCAATAGGCGGGTTTACTTATATATTCAAATTTATGTGCTTTTCTTGCTACTGAACGTAGTTACGTGGTATTTCTTAATCCGTTTGATAACAATAAGACTACAATACCTGGAATACAGTTTGCATACATTACTTGTCGCTATGTCGTGCAAGCCTCGGGCAAGCTTTAGGAATGTCAAGAACAACCTTTGCGTTAAAGGTATGCATAAAATTCGCATCTATTAGTAAACCGGCCTATTCAACGGACATCCTATCGAACAATGTCTTATTGAACGCCAGGTTTCAATAGATTTGTAACTCATTTGGTGTAACAATACCCTATGGGTCCCGTCACTTCGTGAAAACACGGACGATATGTGACAAACTCTTTAGTTGCAAAATTTGAATGCGCTTTAGCCCGATATGACGAGTACATAGATATATAGATAGATAGATAGATAGATAGATAGATAGATAGATGGATGGATAGATAGATTTTATTTCAACACGGTAACAACCAATACAGATACAGAGCCTGGTTGACATTTTGGCCGTGCCATAAGCAGAATATATATTATAAAAATAGACATTTATATCAAAATATATATAAAACAAATTAGGAGCACACCAATGTTGAATAAAGTACAAATGAACGCAGGATGTGACTTGATAAGAAAGTGTAAATTTATTGACCTACCGATAACATGGATCCCACAGATCGGGAGAGAGGGCGAGAGAGAGAGAGAGAGAGCAAGCCAGGGGCCGCTCAAGATGGGGGTTGACAATTATCTTTGTGAATTGGAATCTACATTGGCGGCAGAACAAGTGGAATTAGGAGCAGAACGAGTGAATCACAAATACTAGCACCCGTGTCTGTGTCATTTTGCAACTAAAAGAATATGTTTAACATGTCATTTTAGGGCCATCGTACTTCTCGAATTTCACGAATTACGAAAAACGAAAAATGCCATCTCTTGATGAGTAAATTCGTCTGAAAGAAATTCTAAAGAAAAATTGTGTTAATAGGTTACTATGTCACGTTTTTGCTCAGGTTCCTTTTTAACCAATGTGATGTCAGATGTGATGTCGCACAATAAGCATTGTCAATGAATAGAAAGCGAAAATTGAATTTATTTGCACTGTGAGCAGAAGGTACCAAGTATGAGCAAAGTTAAACAACTTCATTCAGGCATTCAAAATAGTTGCATGATTACAGAAGAAGATTACCTACCCTGTTCATTCACTGAACGGGTATGGTACCTGATCAACATTTCCCCACAGAATAAGAAGGGGAATTTCTTTTGTGTGCATCGAGCTATTGTGGTTGCTTGAATGGAAGTTATCTAATTTTGTCTAAAAATTTTCCTCTTCTGCTCATGGTGTTTACTGCCTCTATGCGTATACACTGCAAAAACGCTGGTGTTAAATTTAACACCAGTCGGAATCTGTATAGGACCACACCAGAAAAGTGTTAAAATAACACCCGTTAGGAGTCAATCTTATATATTTCAACACCTACTAGTGTTGTTTAAGCCCCTGAACAATACCAGTCGGTGTTTGAATATATCTATTTCATTACAAACAGGTGTTATTTTAACACTGTTCTGGTGTGGTCCTATAGAGATTCCGGTTTGCTAACACCACCGTTTTTTACAGTG
>BQKZ01005305.1:21499-47546 GCA_036244855.1 Temnopleurus reevesii | reverse complement strand
AAAAAAAAATGATAAAAGGTCTTCAGCTTAGATTTGACGCTCCATCTCTGCGATTTCAGCGCATGTTTCTACCTAAAAGTTGGCGCCCCTTAGCTCTTTATTTATTTATTTATTTGTTTGTTTGTTTTTAAGCTCTGACGGAGGGGGGGGGGGGGGGGTCTATGGCGCCCCGAATATCTCAATCTTTTTGCAACCATAATGTGCATCACATACATGCAAATGATAACCCTTATTTCATAAATATGATAAATCGAGTTCCATTTCTATTCATAGGCTTATTGATCTGGGTCACAAAGAAATTAACATAATTTCCTTGCCTATTTTTGACACCTGTAACATCTCTATCAGTAAACCATGCTCACATTACGCCCCTGGGTCTCATGATATATGCGGGAAAATGTGACGACCCTTATAACCTGTTTACACCCTCTCAAGAGTCCCCCTCCACCACCTTGTCTCTCTATCTCTCCATCTCTCTCTCTCTCTCTCTCTCTCTATCTATCTCTCTCTCTTTCTCTGTCTCTCTCTCTCTCTCTCTCTCTCTCTCTCTTTCTCTTTCTCTCACTCGTTCTACATGTTCTATTTCTTCCTCTGGCGAAATCCGGTGATATTTAATGTACAAAATATTACCTTATGAAAAGAAGAGTATTTTAGCTTTTTCATTCAATGAGAATTCCAACATGAGAAGTAAATCTTCTGGGATACTAATGAAAGAAATGTTTATGCAAATCAAAATGTTCGCACGGTTTATCTAATGTAATTGTAATACGGCCTAACAAATTCTTTTAAAAACCCTCGAAAGTCAATTTTAAAACTCTCGTCGTTGGGCCAGAAAACCATGGTGTTTTTATTCATTTCCTTTACTTCTTAACACTATTCACACAATTCATAATGAGAAAAAATATGTTAGTATTAATACTTTTAACAATAAAGAGCTTAAAAAACCATGGAACTTCTGAAAAATACTTTTGAGGCTATATTTCACATGTTTATGCATAACTTTACTTCTTTTTTAGATTTGAGTAAAGAATGAAACAGAATCATGTCCGGCCGCGCCGGGAGTCAGAGGGTTGAGGGCAACCAAACATTTCTTTTTATTATTTTGGCCTAATAAATGATAAGTCAATTTATGAGTGTTCAATGTATACTATCATCACTGATCAAAATATTTAAATATAAGATGCACCGTGGAAAAAAAATAGTAATACAACCTTTAAACCCATCTTAGGTGCATATGCGGGCTTATAAAAACCGTGAGTATATATGAACTATTTTGCGAAAAACTGTATAATGTTTCCACTTGCGGGCTTCTATATACTTTCGCATAAACATTGCAATTGCAAAATTTTCGATCGCTCTTATTGAAAAAAAGTATGAAAAGTATCGAACACATAAACCAACTAAATCACAGACTTAATAAAAAAAGAAATAGTCGCTTCTTTGACCAGTTCGTGTTCGCGTGATTTGCCTGAAAGTAAGCATTACTCATAATATGCTACACGCATTATACTTCTAGAATCTTTTTCATGGACAAAAGAAAGAAGGTACTCATCAAGCACTTAACTTTATTGATATATCAACCAAATTATTCTTTTCAAGTCATCGAAACCCCTTTCCTAAAGCGCTGGAATTTATCGTCTTGAAGAGGTAGTTTACTATCCACGTGCGATGAAGAAGGTGATCGTAAATCGCCATAAAATTTATTATCATTTTCGATTTCATACAATTTTGGGAGGTTCTTTCATTAATTGAATATAGACACGTGAAAGTTCGACATTGTGCAGTTTATAAATATACTACACATGGCATAGAATGCAATGTAATCTAAGGTAATAACAGTCAATTGGTGCAATAAATAATTGTCAAATCAAAACCCACCAAATAGTGATCATTGCCGATGGAAACTAACTGTGTATATTCACCTATACAAAGTAACATAGTCAATAGGAAAAAAAATGATACAATATTCACATGGCCAATCTCGAAAGGAGGCTCTACCAATTCGATACCCTCTTTAAAAAAATAGATACAAAAATAAAATGTCCATCACATTCTTGTAGGAGCTAATGCTCCGATTCCCAAATATTATTCAATATATTGATCTCAAATTAATAAAACCGGATGAATGGAGAAGTATATAAATGCATGGATAAGAAAAATGTTCCGCTCTCAAGGGATGATATTTTATCTTGGTACACACTGCCAAAAATGAAAAATTATACCTATAAATGAGCAAAAATAGTGAAACGCGTTGACATAAATTTTAGAGTGAAATATTGTATCTTTTTAAATAAGGTACATTTTTATCAAAAATTATATTATGCAGTGTATATTAAAAAAAGGGGAAAATAAGAAAATAAAGAGGTAGTACGTTGTCGGGTTTCAACCCGTGCGGTGAAGATTTGCATCAATCCAAGCGAGACGCCCTACCGATCATCGACTGAACTATAGTGACGCCTGAATTGACAAAAGGACATTAGGACATCATAGCTGTTGTTAGCCTCAAGCAAATATGTTTTACTTACGTTTACTTTGGAGAGCTTTTTCTCTTAAGGGAAAGATGGGAAATACTTTGTCGCCATTCCTTGTTACGAAGTCTATGTTGGATGTCCTATTTGCACTTCTCCATCGTTCAAAAGCAGCTCAGTCGGGAGAGCGGTTGGCTTATTTGGAATAAAGGGATCCCTCATGACGTAGGTTTGAATCCAATTGCTGCCGCATTTTGAAAATATTTGGTAAAATATCGCCAAAAGATGGGCATAGTCAACCACGGCTATATTTCATAAACCTGTTCATACGGTACAACCGACTCTACGAACGACTTCGTAGAGTCGTGCGTGCATCATCTCTTGACATAATTGAACCATCGCACAACCTGAAATTTACCTCATCCTCTGGCATACCTTATCACGCGCATGAAATTTACTTCATCTTGGGACATACCTTCAACCATCGCGCGAATGAAATTTACTTCATAATCATATTCAATCATACCCTTAACCATCGACTCGCGCGCATGAAATTCACTTCATTTTCGGACATACCTTCAATCATTAACGTGCATGAAATTTACCTTTTTGCCGGACATACCTTCAACCATCGCGCGGATGAAATTTACTTCATGTTCGTGCATACCTTCAACCATCGCGCGCATGAAATTTACTTCATCTTCGCACATACCTTCAACCATCGCGCGCATGAAATTCACTTCATTTTCGGACATACCTTCAATCATTAACGTGCATGAAATTTACCTTTTTGCCGGACATACCTCCACCATCACGCGTATGAAAGTTACTTCATCACCGGGCATACTTTCGCCTGCACCTCTACACGCGCATGAAATTTACCTTTTCGCCGGACATACCTTTACCTGTTTACCATTGCAGGACCTGAAATCTACATCTTCTAATTCCGGGCGTCTTATCTGTGAAGGTATGTTAACATACCTTCACAGATAAGACACCCGGAATTTACCCATCTTTTGGCCTACCTTTGTTTAAAGTGGAAAAAGGAAGAAAAGGCCTAAGAAATTAAGTTTTATGCCATTGGGGAATTTTGTTCTTCCCAAATACAATGTTTTTTAGTTCATCACATTTAGACCTAGCGTTTAGAAGAAAAACAATTTTGAAAATCCTGGTCAGATGTATTGAGAAATACGCAAGTCGTGAAGTAAATTGAACACACTCGGTGACGTCATGGAAAAAACATCGGTTGAGCATGTTGAGCGTGTAATACAGTATACTATTGGGCAGGACGGCCGCGGGAGAGGATTCCTAAATTAAACAGCTCAGTGACAAGTTATACTGCATTATATGGGCAGTATGGAATTAGAAATGTAAATAATAAACATCATACTACATATCCCTACCCTTTTTCTGAACATATTACCATTTTATATGCACTAATAAAGTATTTTATGTGTATATGGGGTGGTCGAATCGACTCAGGTTAAGAGCATATATGCATGGATGAACGTGCATTACGTACGTACGCGTGCAAATATACGGCAGTGCGAAGATTCTAAGTTTTTAATTCGACGCGTTTATCTGTCATTTTCGAGACTTGTTTATCATTTTGTTTTTCGGGAGATTTTCCCCTAGCGTAATTTAATTTTCGTAAGAAAAAGCAGCAAAAACTTGGAGTATTATTTCTACCGTATGTGGATCGCATTTGTTCATTTTCTTAATCATTTGTGACTTGTATATTTATCGGTGAAATTATCGTTTTGGTGTGGACCGTGGGTGTGAAGAGCAGTGTTAACGTACTGTTGAGCGATGGAGCCCCCGACAGACCGGGGGAGCGAGACGCCGACCGATACATTACGCTGTATTATCCCAAGAACTATACAGAGTATCGGCTGAAACATCAAACTTGGAAGAGGAAAATGCATGATTATAC
Organism: Temnopleurus reevesii; assembly: GCA_036244855.1. Classification (NCBI taxonomy): domain Eukaryota; kingdom Metazoa; phylum Echinodermata; class Echinoidea; order Temnopleuroida; family Temnopleuridae; genus Temnopleurus; species Temnopleurus reevesii. Next base: position 43,145 of record BQKZ01005305.1, on the reverse strand, counting down.
CGTTATTAAGCCCAGTTCCGTCATGAAATATTGACACAAATACAGAGTGATAGCTTTTTTTTAAAGGACATAGCATTTAAATAATTTTCTCTTTCTGAAAAATCACGCAAATTACACAAATCTCACATACGTGATGGCAAGCGAATGAGTGTGGATCGCACAGTACGAATTCGTTTGGAAATCTGGTCATCATGCCGTCATCGTTTAGTGGGTAAATTACAACGTTTTCATCGGAATTCATCTAAAATTGTGTGTCCATAAATGCTTTATGATGTAACAATCAATATGTTCTGAAGGCATTTAAAAGTTTTGCAGAAAATTTCGAGCAATATCAAGTAAAGCTGTACTTTACGTACTGCGGCATTGATCTCTCCATATCTCGTCCATTGAATGGAGCAGACGACGCTCGCAATCTGTTTTTTTCCGTGACGTCACACGGATACTCGAGAAAAGTACAAGGGATGCTCTCTCAGTGAAAATGGTGCCCCTCCAAACTAAAATTTTGATAACTCTACTTCTGGTGGGTCAATTTAGAAGGGGTAAAAAGGAGATTGTTCTTAAAAGTACAGGCTCTCGGAATAAACGTCTCTCATTCTCATCCAGCCGCCCCTTTAAGATCTCGCAACCTGAAATTTACCCATCCTTTGACATACCTTCACAATCACGCGCATCTCCGGACATATCTTTCAGGTCGCGTGTCTTGAAATTTACATCAACTGCCTCCCAAATTTTAAGTCAACCGAGGAAAGAACAAGAGGTTTTGATCATGAAAAAGACGAATTCCGAAATAAAGCAAAACGATGGTGACGATCATGAGGCTGACGATGAAAAAGAATTGTTCATACGAGGGGAAATAATAATAATCAAAGCGAAAAAGATTATATAAACACAACCGTAAAATATGGCACTTGAATTATCATGATGAAATATAAATGGTCACAGTATGTATTATCAAATTTGTAGCAAGTTTCTTGATGTTGAAAAAATAATGTGGTTCTGGCAAAATATGAGAGAGAGAGAGAGAGAGAGAGAGAGAGAGAGAGAGAGAATTAACGTTAAAGGCATTTATCATTTAATTCGGAATATTCATCTTCTTAACCTTCTGTATATACCGTGTGCCTTGTGAGATAAGGAATTTACCCCTCATTTTACTGGTAAATCTTAAAAAGTACATTGAAACTGATCATTATTCAATTGACTCGATATTAATTCACTCTTTGATTTCCACATGATGTCTGGGTTTGTATCTTGGGGGAGCTGATATATCAATCAGTGGGTTCAACTACTACCGGTTTGAACCCATCCAAAGATCCGGTCGACTCTCGACGCAGACAGTAACCGAGGGTTCCGGTGGACAGAGGCTCCTAGCTTCCGAAGCATTTCCAGGGGATGAATGAAAGGAATAAACATCCTCCTCCTCCTTCACTTTAGAGCTATCAGCTTGGAGCCATCATGTTTACGCGGCCATCTTTGTATTTTTTGGTTTCATTTGAGATAAGATTTTGTTTTATGCTACAAAACAAATTTTACCTTTTAACACCCAGATGTAATTGTTGAATCAACAACACGCCTCTAAGAAAGTAGATGAAACTGATGAAGACGAAAGCACTTGAAAGCAGAAAAGGGTGATGCTCTACAGACTTCAGGAGGGTGACTATCGGGGTTGCTAGAAAGTTGCGTTCAATTGAAAATCAACAGTGCATATTTCCATTCCCACACCATGCACACGGTACGCTTCTACACGCGCGAAAAAAAAGATGTTGATCGCAGCGTTCGGATTACTGCAGGTCGATAACACCGCTGTACGTTTAAGTATGATCAGAGAAATGGTAATCTCCCTAATATGATAATAACTATACATATTCTATAAATTGTATTGTGATGCTTTAATGAATGCCAACATTTTTTGAGGAGTACAAAATTGCAGTGTTTTTCTTCTGCTTCTTTCATTTCTGTTATTTTGAATGTTTTTGGTTATTTATTTGTTTGTTCCATTGATTGTTTGTGCGTCTGTTTTTATTGATAATCTGGGAGAGTTAATGACATCTGGCAGCGGGTGCACATTATGCTTGTCGGGTTGGCTGGTGATGATAACTTTAGGATCTAATGTGACGTCACATGCAACCAGAGGATAATGACACATCCAACAGTCAGTGAATAAGACAACATGGATCTACCATCCCACGCTCAAAACAATTCTGTTAAACTATGATTATTTGTTCTTACCATTTTGGTTAACCTTTGCTAAGGAGGACAAAGAAAGTCCTCAGAAGTTGGTTGCTAATATTTTCATCTCATATGTGTACACTTTGCAAGAAGCGTTTGGCAAAAAGTCAACCCAACCAATTTGTCATTGTTCTTCATTTGTTAAATAAATTTGCCATATCATTAGATTTAGCATTTTGTCAACTCCACTTATTGTTGGGTAAAAGTATGCTAAATTATTGGCTAAGTTGAAAATATATCAATTTCAAATCAAATTGAATTCAATTCATCTAATAGATGAGTAGATCATTGCTCAAACAGGGGTCAGTGACGCTTTTTTTCTAAATCATGTAAATCTCTGCGGGTTCAGACAATATGAGCTTGAATGAACTGTTTAAATTATTTCAAATTTAAATCATTTATATGCCGGATCTAACTTTTCATCACTTTAGTTTTTGTTTTCAAAAGGGCAAAACGTTACAAAACGATAATTGAGTATATACATTCATTTGAAATATTCATATAAATTGATTATTTTACTAAAACGAAATACGAGAAGTATATTGTGATTTTTTCGTCTGGTTTCTATATCAAAGACACGAACGAATTCCAAAGCACAGAGATGAAATATCAATTAAAGGAAGCGATAATATCTGTTTTGGCAACATCGTTTATGTTTGGTGGACATTGCGAGGCGTTCGAGACAGGTTCTTACAATAACAGGTTGTCTGGAAAGCTAGGGATTTATACCAAAAACTTCCTGCTACTTACCGCCAGGAACAGAAAAGGAAAGACAATGAAAGAGAAAGGTAGAAAGAGGGGGAGAGAAAATAAGGGAGAGTTGGCTTAGTTTGACATACGGAAGGAACAAGAGACCAAAATAACTTGAGTTTCCTTTACCAGGTAGATTACCTTTATACATATAGAGAAAGATACCGACATATCACGTAGCACTAAAATATATGTTTGGGGTATATCCCTTGAAGATATTCATTACTTTCCATTTTCCTTATTCTTGTTCACATTTAATACTAAGCAGTGATTAACAACAAAAAGTATAACTCCAAAGGATCGACACGGTACAATTTTAAAGAGCGTTATAGCGAAGAAAACACAATCATTAACGGTTGTGCTTTCTTTGTTAAAACCTAAATTAAAATAGTGCGTTTTTTTCAGGCTCATCTTAGTGATAATAAAACAATAAGTGAGACATGCATCGTCAAAACAGGGAGATTCAGCATATGTGGATTTGTTAAATAAATAATGCCTAAAGAAAACTGATTGAGATTCATTTATCAGATAATTCGTTTTTCAAGACCATGCTTTTTTCAGGCGTTGGATGACGCTCCCCCCCCCCCCTTATCTTGCACAGATGCTTCTATATCCATATAATCTGAAGTAAAACCTTAGTCTCTTTTAATGACATATTCTGTATTATCCATGAATCAAACAAGAATTAATGTTTGTAAACGACTCTTTTGGAGCATGTCATTACTATGCAAAAGTTGGCGAGCCATTCCCATGTTATGGTTTTATAATTCCACTGCATTTTACCTTTCTAGATCAATTATCGTTGTGATTCATGGGGATAGGAGCAATTAAACATTGTTAAAAGCTTTACAAGCCATTTGGCAAGTTCTTCATCTTGAAATAAAAACGTCTTAAAGATTGTGACACAGAAAACGAAGCAAGAAGAAGAAGTAAAAGAGGCGGATCGTAGCTAAAATCCAAAGATGCCTTAATCACCACGGTCTTGCCCCGGCTAGCTTCGGGCAACCTCACTTGGGTAATTACCGTCAAAGTTTGCCGAGGCAAACGTCTGTTGCGCGGCGACATTTCAGAGCGACTTCCAATTCGAGCTTGGTTGAGGAAAAGAGCCCGCGGCTTATGGGTATGATATCATGGTTATTACCATCCCTAAGCTGACATTTCGGATGCATCATATAGGTGAAGAAAGATAGGAAGGAGCAGGAAAATATGGATTTGATGCGAGACGCATAAACTTGGTACATGATATATAACTTTCTTTTCATAGTCGTTTGCCATAAAGAGAAACTAAAGTACCATTTAACAAGTATAATTGAGAAAGGAGGTTGTTGAAGACGTAGATCAATTATATGAATGATTTTGTCTTTAGAATAACGATTTTATTAATGAATACTGTCCATTATTTACCGTGATGAATTAACCAACTTTTTCAAAAAGTCCTGGACAATGTAGGGTGTTGTGAATTTGTCTTGCAAGCATGCGCATTTGTAACTATATTAGTAGCAGACGTAGTAGTAGTAATAACAATTGTAATAATGATATTAATATTAATGATATTGATAATAATATTAATAATAATGATAGTGAAAATAGTGGTTGTAGTTAGAAGTAGTGGTAGTAGAAGCAGTATAGTAGAGTAGTATTCATGTAATATAATTATTTCCCTCTAATTCTTTCTCCTCATTCTTCTTCTATAACACCTGGTTAATTTTAAAACATGTAGTTGACACTCATCCTGTGAAGAGGAATTCATTCTTCAGGTCATCATAATAATGTTCAATCCCAAGTATTATAACATTTCAAGATATTTGAATGAAATTACCCCTCCCCCCTCCCCAATAAAACAAATCGAAAATCGAAAATGCCTGCACAGTGCAATGAACTCCGTCAGCAGTTTGTATTAAAAATGTTTTAAAAATACACCATATTTTGTTTACGGTACAGCATTAGACAGTGTCCATTCCCGACCCGTAATTTTAGATTTTTTTTTTTTAGAGTTTTTTTTTTTAAGTTTTAGAATGTATTATTTAGAATGTGTGTAATCCTAATAACAGTAAATAATGCCACCGAATTTTTCGTATTGATTGTTCCAACGTACCTGGACCAGAAAGCATCCAGCTTACGAACATGACGAAGGTGCATGAAGATACACCTTTCGACATTTTTGTTTATTCTCTCTTACATAGATTACTGTCTTTTCGGAAGGTGAAGCCGCCATTTTTGATATTCATCATTCCTGTCATTTTCTTTGTGTATTCTTGAAATGTTATAAGGACGGAAGGAAGCATAATGCTTAAATATTCAAAGCATGAAGCTAGTTATCGTGCTGCATATATCGCCCTAAGTGATCGATCATCATGATCGTGCGTTTTCCTTGCTGCCTTCTCAAGGGAGTTGAAAATAGTGCATTTAGGTATTCCCGCCTTTTTTTTTATCAGAACGAGATTTGTTTCACCTTACAAAAAACGGAAGATTGCCCGAATAAGTTTAGGGAACGGAAAGGGTCGGCAAAGGAGATTCAATTTATTCTCCATATCCCTTGGCCAATGTTTAATTCAAAGTTGTTCTTTTTGGTTCACCTCTTTTGCAGAGAAAGACGAGAAAGGTAATTACCACGGGCGAAAAGGCAATCTCGGGTAAAGCATGATTTGGGGAAATTCTTATATTCTCTTTATCTCTTTTCGCTCTCTCTCCTCTCTTTAATATTCTTAACCATGCTAGTGATGAAATAACACTGTACATCCTTCTTTTATTCGTAAAAGTTAAAGGTGATGCTCTAGATTAGACGTGATATATCCGTACAAATGGTGGACGTTACGTGTGAGGAAGTGTATCTAAAGAAGGGTTTTACATCATTTTTCATGCGTAAATTCATTCATGAAGTACATAAATAAATCGAAATAAATAAATTACGAAATTCATCCTCACTAAACGCATTCAAATCAAAGCTTAAAACATATCTCTTTGACACGCCATTATAATAAGTCTACTTTACCACCCATGTCTTTACTTTGATTAAGCATGTTAAGAGTCTTTAAGCGCAGTAGAATATATCAATATAGTTTCTGCGCTATATAAGTATTATTATTATTATTATTTACATGAGTATTTAAATTTGACATGTATTTCCTTATATGCAAGAAAATAATCATATCCCCCCCCCTCTCTCTCTTTTGTTTACTGATACACAATCCCCAATAAATTTGGCACATTAACCTGTACAAATCCTTTTGCCTGTACCCGGCCCTTCCAATCCTCGACTCGATCTCGCACCTCCTCCTTCTTTCCCCTTCTATGTTCCTTTTGCCAGATTATTAATGTATTCTGATACCGATTTATCTCTCTTCATTCTTCCTAAGATAACTTTCTATTATTATAAAGCTATCATTCTTTTCAATCAGCTCAAAACTCACCGCTTTCACTCTCCGTATATTCCTACCCATCGTCTCCTAGCGTATTTATAAATTGGTCATTAAAAGTGATAAATCGGCCTGTTTTTAACAAATCGATTCATGTTCTCTAAAGACGTTTTCAGTCCTTTGAGTAAATGTATTCCGTCATATAGATTACGTGTCAAGTGATAGTCTGACGTGTCGAGTGAAATTCAGAGTTTTGTTTGGCAAAGGCTGAAAACTATATCATAAAAATCAATTTATGATTATCGACAAAAACTGATCCCTGATCTATACAATTGATTAAAAGTCAAACGTAATTTCACTATTAGATTAACAAAATTCGACAAGATTACAAACTAATTTATAAGATGTTAAAAACTATCTTCTTTCTGTATTGAAGTTGATGTAATTTGATTCGTCTTATTCGTCATAAAGTGCAGAATAAACCACGACAAGAAGGAATACAGGTTTGCTTTCAAAAGGTCATTATCATTGCCAGTAAACTAGCAATAACATCTATGAACAGTGAGTGAGATTAAGCTAAAAGTCATTATTCCATATATTATCTACTAATGAGCTTCTAGGATTCATGCATCGGCAAAAAATGTATAAGCATCAAACAATTCACGTTTTATGAGACGATGAAGATGAACATGAATATTGAAGAAAGTGAAAACACGAATGCTGCCCTCTGCGATTAATACCGTGTGCATGCACAAAACTATGCAAGGAAACATACAGACTGTGCAAATCTTACAATCAAAATCATTTTACTGCCATATTCTATACTCTACCCAACTTTCATTTTCGAACATGATTCTAAAAATAATTTCAAACTATGAATTATAACGGTCATTAACCTGAAAATGTTGGTGGGTTGTGTTATCTGCTTTAGGAACTATACTTCCCTGTCTTCTTTCGAGTATTTCGTCAACACTTCCTTCATAATCTCTACATCTCGCCTTTCATTCCAATGCCATCAAAATAATTACGTAACATTGATAGAGTCTTTTTTCGGTGTTTATTTAGTAAGATTTAATGGCAATTGAACATCCGGTGAAGTCTGATTGTCAGACAAGACACATTTTAGTTGAGACATTAGATCATTAGCTTGGAAGACTGAAAATGTTACGTTTTACCCCATCACACACTCAATTCCATTTTTAGTTTTCATCAATCCACATGCATATATTATAATTTATTTGAAATGCAAAATTTCAGCTTATCAGTTTGTACGCCGGCTTTACATATGAACTGCGATGGTACTACGGACCATGCAACTGTCCAATACCCCATTATTACGCGGCGCATCTGTTAGGCCTGGACGCCGTAGGATTTTGTGCAGTAAGTGGCTCTGCAACTTTTACGACTTTTTAGATGAGTTTGACAAACATCTATAAAATAGTAATAATGATAGCAACAATAATAGTAATAATAAACTATAATAATAATAATGATAATGATAGCAATGATAATAGTAATAATAATAATAACAGTGATACTAATAATGAAAATAATAATGATAATAATGATAATAACAACAATAATAACAATAACAAAAGTAATAATATTAATAATGCTAATGATGATAACAGTAATAGTCAATAATAAATGGATAAATCAATAAACAAATAGTAATATCGTAGCCTGCATGTTATTATCGTCAGTGCCATCTCAGAATAAGGGACCCCGTGCGATGTGACAGCGTCATTGTGTATCAGACGCACGGTCATCGCGCAGCAATCGCAAGACTGCCGCTCACCATTCGGGCTATGCCCATGAAGTTGCCACATTGATTATCTTGATATTCAAAATCGTTTAACCCCCTTCGATGTACATTCTACCCTCTTAAAAATGATGAACATAAAATAAATCCAAAAACCACACAGCTTCTAAACACCATGAGAAATTTGAACATTTTTATTGAGAAAATCACAAGCATTTTAATCCTGGAGTAAGTTGTAAACTCGATTTGGTGAAGTTGGTGGCAAATCTGAAGTCATTCACCGATAGAGAATCCTTGATTTATCATTTTATCCAAGTCATATGGAAGTTAGGTTGCTATCAACCTCCGGTCCAGGAATCATTCGAAGATAAATAATTTCTCTTCTTTCATGCTTAAATCAATACATGAATCAGGGGTGGTAAAAAGGTCAAGCAAGGGACTTCGTACAGCGATTAATCACATTTTGCTCAAAATTTCTTCATTACTATTCATATCCATAGTCATATTTACTTTAAGCCGTTTAATGGTATATTTGTCACATTTTTGTTTACATTCGACTGTACATTTAGGTTCAAAGTATTCGTAGTAATTGTACGTGTATAATGTTCGAAAGGGCATTAGGTGATAGACAACTATATACAAAATCAACAAAAACTATAAAATAAGAATATTACTGGCGAGTAAACAATAAAAGTCATAAGTTCAGCAAGCCAATAATATGCAAGATTATTTTTGTTTGTGTGTCGTGTATATTCTGATGTCTTTAAACATGTTCATTCTATAGTATTTGTGAGACATATTTATTAAAGCATATGCTAACCATTTTGTTGATATCATAAAAAAATAGATGGAATATAATACATTGCCTAACAAATTGACTGTGATTATCATGATTATTTGGTAGTACGAGAATTGCCTCCGATGAAACACGAAAATCAGGATTATACCTATATTAATTTATGTAACTTGGCGTTTTAAGTCAAGTCTATGTACGTGTGTGTGTGTTTTTGTGTGTATGTGTGTATGTGTGAAAGATAGTATGTGTGTAAGTTATTCCATCAAACAAGCAGTCAAGAGAAAGTGAATTTAGGCGAACTTGCATCGCGCCAGCTTGGTTCGTCATGAAGACAGGCGTCCTAATGACAGTGAATGAGGGTACTCTTTTTTGGGATGCAATGTAAATTGTATATTTTTGAAAAAAAGGTGCACTATTGCACCCAAGAGGGTTGCAGTATTTTGCACCTTTAGGCGGGGAAATTTGCATCCTTTTCCTTAGTGCATGGTTGTTTGTCGCATGTACGTTTATGTTAATCAAATTGAATTTACATCTCATTTTTTTTTAAAGTAACTAATGTATTGTACATTACACGTGCAATGAAAATAGCATAACATGTAATGCGAGTATAGATCTTGTAAGTTAGAACATTACCGTATTCAGTGATGTACTAACATAATTTGCATATTTATCTATTTTGATCAAAGCGATTATTTCCTTCAATCATTATCTAATTCCAGTACTAGTAATAATAATATTTGTGTCCAAGCTTTGTACATTATGGAAACAGTGATTTATCTGTGATTTGTGTTTTTTTCTTAGTAACACTTATGAAAATTAAGTCTTTTGAAAAAAAACATTGTTCTAATCCCATTGTTGGAACAATATCCTTTCCTCAAGATCGAAGATCACTTTCTTGACATGTGTAATGTTAGGAGGACCTTAGTTTAAGACACCAGTTGGGGCTATATGGTACAAAATTTATCAATATGATAAATGTTCATGTTTGTACCTGATTCTGTGACCTGGGCAATTTGATTGTAAATTGAAGTTTTAACTGTCTCTTCAATTTTAATACATCGTTTAATACGTCTTCTTATTAGTAGTATATTCTGTTTTCTGTATTCTGTTTTCGGGTAGTTTTTATCATAGTAAGCATAGATTCAATATCATTTTAACCGGGACATTCACTTTTTTACCACGAAATCCTGATTAATACGAAACAGCCACAAAATAGTTGTATATCCAAGATGTTTCCATGTAGAAGCGTTTATCAATTATCAAATTATGTGACAAAGCCATTAAATGTGTTAAATTGTCGAGAAAGCAAATGCAGCGACAAGGCAATCCGAACGCGTCGCTAGCAACACCCCCGCCGCAAGCTCTCGCGCAAATGCAATTTATCTCTCGTACAATGCATCAATGGTAATTTCGCATTTTCTTCAACGACGCGGCTCGTCCGTGAAAACAGAGCTGAGATAGTCATTATAGCTACTTATCTAAATCATTCATGTCAACTTCGATATAAATGAACATTCTCCCTCCATTTCATTATTAAACAGTTTTCTTCAATTACATCTCGATGTGTTAACCTAGCGGATTTTACTTTCCTAAGACGATAGTGGCTTACAAATGATGTCTTTCATTTTGATAGAAGAAAATTGCCTGTCTGAATATCAAACGTGTTTACAAAACATTTACCAAACTTTTCGACTAATGGGTTATTATTATGAATATTAATTAATTTATGGCGAGATGAAACTGGGTTCCTAGGTTCATTCTGAATGACCTCTAAGTTGATTGGCAGTTCATTAAAAAAACACATTAATGTATAAAATCTATAAGTTTGCGTTTGTTTAGAATATGCATGGGTTCATAATGATTCCTTGCTTAGAAAATGATTATGTATTTTGTTGTCAAATATTTATTTTATTTAACATATAATTGTTTCATTATTTTAATCAAATCATTCATATTTCCTTTATTTTGTATAATTTGTTTGACATAACACAATGTATATGAAACCAATGTAATCAGAACAAATTGTTGGCTGTATATGTCGATGAAGTTCAAATGAATAAATTCCAAATTCCAATAAATGTATTAAATCTTAATTAATGTTGTTTTCATTTTGTTTAACAACCTCATACACAAATTGCAGATCATTTGTAGGATGTCTTATTCAGTACGAAATTGTAATCAACATGATTTTGTTGAATTCTCAAGATACATGTGCGTTATTTTATTTTATTTTATTCAAGTCCGTCTTCATGTTCGGTTTGCTCCTTCAACCAAATGCCACTTGAAGTAGAATTAATTTGCACATCAGCCTTCTTGTAATTCGTTATTTTGTATTTTTATGATGTGTCGGACCCCTTCGAAGAACATCATTCCGCTGATAAGGGTGATCCGCCCACAAGTGGAAAACAATAAATATAATAAAGAAATGAAATTAATCTTATTTCCTTCAATTTCATTAGCGACGGTGTGAAAATCATGATTTTGCTAATTTACTATATTTGGCAATATTCGTTCCTCTCATTTAGTTGAAACAATACGTTTGATTGGACACTTCCATAGACAGTTTATTCAATCAGCTTGTGAATGTCACACAGGTTTGTGTGTTGACACTCCCCCCCCCCCCCCCCCCATATTTTACACTTGTGATATAGTCATTTCCAACAGTTTTGCACTGTTTTATTCACTTCCAATATTTTCTCCAATTCACTTTTATTTAAATAACACGTCTTACCTCCTGTTTTCATGCATACAGCCGATCACAAGCAAACACCATGAGAACTTCCACAGATCCGCACACAAGTCACATCATCAACATCATTCTGTTACAAGAAAAAAAAGTTGAAACAAACAAATATTTCAAAGTAGACGAATGCTTTTACAGTGAGCTATTCCGTTTTAAAACCAGTAAGTAAAGCTAGCAAATTAACTATGAGAATGTATCATGTCCATCGACACGTCTTAATACAACCTTGCAGTATAAAACACATGCCGACTGGCAGGGGACACCATTTATCTTCAATTTAGGGGCAATTATCCGTCGCATTAATAAGTTTTTATCTGCCTAATTCATCCGGTTTGTTACCAGCCGTAGTCATAACCGTGTGTCCTTATGGTGCTAGGAATCGGTTTTATTACACCGATCGCGCTTTAAACTGGCCTTAAACTAGCACATGTTGGTAATTGTGAGCTGCACTCTTTGTAAATAAGTCATTTTATGGGCTGATTATGTCTTTATAATCTCTACAATCGAGAGCACAACATTTTGATTATGATCTTCAAAGGGCAATATCATAAGCTATCAATATAAGAATAACAATATCATAGGGCAATTCATCATTAAACCTGCTCATCACCTACCTCATCAATTTAAATATCTCACATTATGAAAAGTCATACTTCATCATATTTCCAATCCAGGACATTAATGAATAAGGATCAAAAAACGAATTGCTTAAATTTAGCTTATTGAATTAATCCAATATACACGTGTTTCCCAAAACAAATAATTAACCATTGCATAAGCATGTTAATTGTATCAGACAATCCGATAATATGTTTAACCATCTTACAAGATCATTAAGAGTATGAGGTTCTTGTGTCCGCAAATACATTTCTTATAAAACTTGACGGATTCTTAAAAGACGAATGTATTACAATTTTCTTTTTCAACAGGGGCATGAAGGTTAGAACAACAGAAAAAAAAATTGGAAATTATTTAGTGATTTAAATTCAATTTTAAGATGTTTTATCATTTTTTTTTGTTATTCTTATCTGATTATTTTTCTGCTCCTGATGAAAACAAAATTATAGTGGAAAGCCTTTAAAAGAGTAATAAAATGTTCGAACGTATGGAGCCCTTTAAATGTCATATAGAACACATTTTAGCATGTAAATAAACCTTTTGTGAGATCATTTTCATGTTTGTTTTTCTTTAGGGTTTGAAATACGGAATGGAAGACTCCACTTTAAACCCTTTATGTAGCAGGGCTCAGATGGTATGATGAATGCAATTCATTTAAGATGATATACGAACAGAGGAAAATCAGAAATAAATTAATTATGTTTTGCTGCGTGGAGAAAGTGCTTTTTATCAGAATGGGCATGAGCTTGCATAACTTGCAACAATCATGCATGAGTTTGAATGGGTCATGAGAATGCGAATTTGGATGAATTCGTAACATACTCAATTTGATCATTTGGAACAGAAATACAAAAAATTATTTACACGTATTTCAGAAAAAATGACCTGGAATAAAAATTAAAAAAAAAATTCTTCTTAAAACTAACCCGTCTTACGTAATGATGCGACCGTGCTGTCCGAAATCGACGTAACGGCTATTGATTCGTGACACAATCAATTTTTCGAGAAAAAAAAATATTTTTTAACTAAAACCGGTTCAGAGCTAGAGGAGCGTCATATTTGAGGTAGAAAATGCGACAAAATCGCCGAGAGGGTGCCAAATTTGAAGTGAAAACCCTTTTATTTTTGCTTGTCCGCCCAGCCAGCCTTCGGGGGCGCCAAATTTGCTGGGAGGAGGGGGGCAAATTTCCTCATCCTTCGAGCCCCTTGATTTCATAATCCTGGGTGTGAGCATGAATATAACTGTTTTTATCTCGACCAATCAAAATATTGGATTCGTCCTCAATTCATTGTTATATTATCTACCCTGTCGTCTCTTTCATGTTAGCAATACACCCTACGTGTTTCTTCACACCCGTATTGATCATGCTAAAAAAAGAAGAAGGAAAAGGGAACATTGCACAGGCCAAATTTATCATTTTTTGTTAACTTTCAATGCCCCATCGTCAATAATATATATCCATTGGTTTAGTAAACACGAGGAAATGTTTCAAGTTCCACTGTCCTCTCTGCTTATAAATCACGCTAAGCAAGACTAGTATGTAAATGCGGAGACAGTCCGACTTTGGAGTAGAATTCGAAACCCGTGCCATTATTAATTTATAGTACCCCGAAGCATGAAGAAGAATGAATAATTAAAGCGAGTATCTTTTGCTTTAGAAATTTCTCTTGAGAAAATAAAAGATGGTCAGGAATGTACAATATTTTTCTTTCTTTTTATTTTCCTTCCTTACTTTATATTCGTTATTTTTTTTGCTAGAAAACGTTTAATTTCATTCGATGGCCTTCTGTTTTCTGGAAAAAGTAAGTAGGACAATCTAAACGAATACTGTAATTCCATTTCCATCTATCATACTAAACTAAATCTATAATTGATCAGCAGACGTGAGTACCGAATTGGGGATTTCTTAATTTAAGAGTATTTCAAAACTGTCAATTTTATGATTATTTGTTGTTTTGTGCCAATTAAAAGATCATTTAAACTTGTGTGGGTTCTCGATAAATATGGGTTTCGTATGTGGTAAAGTTTGAAAACAATGAAATTTCAAATCAACCAATTGCATAATTAACAATAAAAATAGCGATCTTCATTGTAATAGTACACAATTCAGTTTAGTGTAATATATATGATAAGAATATTACAAAAACAATGGTCTTCATGATGGTAATGATGATTAAAGTATTAATAACAATAATGATAATAATAATGATAATAATAATAATAATAACAACTTGTAATAATAATGATAATGATAGTAATAATACTAATGATAATGAAAATAATAATAAGAAGAATAATTATAATAACTTGTAATAATAGTAATGATAATATAAATTGTCATAACAATTATTCATCGAACTTAAATACGATGAAGTTTTGAAATCTCCTTTGAATACATCTTCGAGAATTCTCTTAATCTATCTAATATTCGTATAAATCTCAATAGTTAAGTTACACCAATTTGAAAATCCTCTTCAAGAAAATCACATACAATGGTCAAATTAAGCCTGCGGGGCTACATAGTAATGTTGCACATATGGCTCAATTCTTGCATAGTTTAGAGTACTCAGATATTAGCAAAATATGTGACACTTCAAACGCGATCTGCTCTCATGGTAAACCAAAATTATGAAAAATTAGGATGAAAAAAAAAATATTGTGCTAACAAATTGCTTGTTTCATCTTTGCGCTTCTCAACTCTTCTTTAACGTACTAACGATGTTGATCATCCGACAGGCATGTTATCGCGGACTACTAATGGGCCGGTGATTGCCCGGCAATCGTCTAGTATAATGACAATAATTTGTTGCTGATTGTTTAGTTGTGACTTTTGACAAACCAATGGATTAATCAAACCCAATTTGTCTACACGACTTACAAGCTCATCGATCCAGACAAGAGTTTGGAAACAAATTACTATGGCTGTGTTGGTGTTGACTTGTGGTGAACCATGTAAACGGAGTGTGGCGTTTTGATAGAATGGCGGAGGTGTCCATTCATACTTTTTTTTTAAACTTCAATACTGATGCGAGAAGAACATCTATGTGAGAATTTAGCTCAGGTTTTAGCTCAGGTTTTAGTCTCTTGTTCCTTTTTTGTTATTGTTGTCGTTGTTTTTAAAAAAGGAGGATTCATCTGGAAGATTTTGTTTTGGTCCTATAGTGCTATTTCTCTGTTTTCCCTAACCATAAACATAACACTTTTTGTCCACACCCCGCCCCCACCGCGCCTCTCTCTCTCTCTCTCTCTTTCTCTCTCCCCCTATCTCTCTCTTTGTCACTTTTGAATATCTCCACCATAATTATAACCTCTCACTTATGACCCCCCCCCCCTCTCTCTCTCTCTCTCTCTCTCTCTCTCTCTCTCTCTCTTCTCTCTCTCGTTCTTGTTCATCCCCCTTCTTCACTTTTCCCTTCCAATGATATATATCTGTCTCTCGTCCTCTCACAATCCCTTTCTTTAGTTTGAAATATACACCATTGAGCAGTGTGATTTAAAGATATTTTTATATTCTTATGAACGAACAAATAATGTTTCTATTATGAAAATAATACCATAATTCATCAATATATTTCCAAAGCACAGCAAACTATCAAAATGTTCTCGAATATGCATTTAAAAACTTTATGGAATTAGAAATAAAGTTGGTTGGTGGTAGTTTAGTGGTTTGTTTTACTATAAATGATTGAGTTATTCCCGTAAACAGTGTGAAAATATTCTCCTTTATGATTAAAAGATTACTCGGAGACAAGATCGGAGCCAGAAAAGGGAGAATTCTGGATGGCATCTTAAATTCATGATTGTCAAATTGTGATGCTGTGTAAATGATTTCTCCTCAGAGATGGACCCGTTGGGAGAGAAAGAGGGGGCCACGATGAAAATTGATTTCAAATTTTGAGGAGATTATTATTCCGCCGTCATGCGGCGGGTCGTCCGTCCGGCTGGGAGCATCTCTTCATCAATCACGGAGTCGACGTCTCTCTCGATTCCCGATGCTTCCGGATCGTATTACGGTCCCCTGACACCTCTCGCCTCGGGGCCGCGCTCCGACGGAGTTGGGCTTCGTCCCCGCCACCGTTCCGTTTCACTGGTCCAAACGCTGGAACGTCTCGAGCAAACGACATCCACCTATCCGTCATCGCAGCACCATTTATGATAAATATCGACATAATCTGTTTGTATCGTTCAGCGATCACCGCATTAAACAGTGGATTTGGACCTAAATCACCCGCAGGCTTGCATTGATGCGGGAAAGAAAGTGATTTTGAAAAATATATAAAAGTTGGGTGTTGTGACTGGCAGTATGAGCGTGTATTACGCGGATTATCACCATCAAGCTGCGGCGATGAACAGCAGGGCGAGCGGAGAAGGTTGGATCACCAACGCCTCAGCGTCCGGCCGGGCACCCGTGGACACCTCACCCATCCTGACACCGCTCAACGAGCTCGCCTCGTCGTCGCACCACCAAAACTCCCAGCATTTCTCCCAAAGCAACCTCGATAGCACCTTCCCTTTCTTCATGCCTCATCAGTTTTACCCCCATCACACCTCAGACTCATACGCCGTCCAATCGGGCAAGTCGTTCAGCTCCTGCAGCCTGAGCTCGTCGGCGGCTTCGTCCAGCGGGCAACACGCCGTCGTCACCCCGTATTCATCCTCGATCTTCGATCCGTGTAAACAAAACGATCTCAGTTCGTCGTACCTCTCTTTCAAAGCCACTGACTTTCAAAAGCAGCAGGATTTAGACGCTTCGGCTGATCGGGAAATCAGGGATCTTTCAGCAGCGAGATGCGGCAAGGAGCAGGATGGAGAAAAGATGGCGTTTTATCCTTGGATGAAGAGCATTAGCCCTACTTCGGGTAAGGAAACATTTGAACAACTTTGACAAAATGGAGGGGCTGTATAATTTTAATCAAGTCATTAGTATATGTTAAAAGTGAAGCTCCCTAAACCCTACACCCCCCCCCCCCCCCCCGTCCTGCTCCCAAATGAAGACAAATACATTTGATACTAAACAGATAACACGTTTTTCAAACATTGTTTTAATAAATTGTCTAATTTTTGTTATTCCCACGTTTCTCGGGATCAAAGTATATGGAATATTATTTCTTTCAAGATATTGAAAGATATAGCTTTACAAATGTAAATTGTGGGACATGAGACAGTGTGGTTATCAAATATAAATTCACGCTCACCTCTCTATTTTATTTACTTTCATGTTTTCATTATCACATATCACATCTTTTTTTTTGTTAAAATGAATCTTGAATTTGTCATATAGGTCCATTTTTATTTTAATATTTTTGTAAACCTTGACGATATCGCTATTTTATGTTATTTGTTTCTTCATTAATTGATTTTATTTTCCGTCAAAAAAGATCTTCCCATCAACTTGATAATCGATATTTTATGATTAATGTTGATAGTTTACTGTATCAATATTTCACTAAAAATGACGGAACACAATTCTATGAATCCAAGTATAAGATTTGAAACACATATGACAGATAAAATGAACATGCACCCAGTATTTTCAAAGAAAACTGTAAACGCCTAAGTCACTAAGGCTGCATACTCAGCTGTATCTTTAAAAAGTGGATTCTTATCTTAATTTCACAAGCCGAACTATTTGAAAACAATTCAAAAGCATGGACATAACTTTTTTGTATTGTAATCATACGATTTTTTTTCACACGGGTATAGCAATAGAGTATACCATTATTTATGATCGTTTATTTCTATAAGTAACGGTCGTTTCCTTCTGTGGTTCTAATAACAATTCTGGCATTAATAGTAAATTTCCTTCTTTTTTCAACAGTATGCATTGTGTTAACTTTAGCCAATCCTGGTGTTAATATGGCATCATCTTTAGCACGAATCTACAATGACATCAAAGTAACAAACTCTGTCACTTCAACGAAAGAGTAAACCCAGTATATTAATATGAAAAAGAGATTGTTTTACGCTAGTTGCTTCAACAGTTTCGTAAAATCGAAGCAAAATTAATTTTCACATTTTATTATCATTTTTTGTAATCTCAGGCAAATTTGTTGTCATTTGTGATTATATTTGGCAAAATTTGGACGATTGATCATTAACGTAAAACTTGAAAGTTAGGTGCCCATGATGTCACTTAAAGCGTTTGTAAAAATTAAATAAGTAGCATCCGATTCGAAGTTGGTTAGGTATTGCATTGTCTAACAAAATGACAAAGCTTTCTTTATGAAAAAGAAATAGATGGAATTTAGGACTATTTTTAAGGAGTAAAAGCGTGTTTATCATTTTCTTGACAAAAAGAAGTCGTTTTAGCACGATGGCACAATAATTTACTAAGCGCTTGTAAAATTAAATGGGCGGCACATCCGATTCGAAGTTTTGTTAGGTATTGCATTGTCAAACCAAAAAGGTGACATAACATTCCTTATGAAAAGGAGTTACACAGAATTCAGAACTATTTATAAAGGAATAATTAAAGCGTGTCTAGCATTTCCTTGGAAAGAAAAGAGTCGTTTTAAAACGATGACACGATTATGAACTGTTTACAGGACGCAATGAATACAAAAGATGATCTTTAGTTAAAATGATAATGAATGAAAAGATGATTTATTGTGTGGTCAGAGCCTTAACTGACACCTCACCATACCCACAAAACCATGCATAACATTAAAAAGCCGACGTCAAACCTAGAAATATATTCGATAGGCATATAATTATGTGGTTAGCATTCCCAAGCTCATTAAATTCGATTGTTTTGCTAATGTTTTTATCCTAAATGATAGTGATATTCATACCCGAATTTATGGATAATACCTAATCCATTGCATTAACTTATTTTAAGATATTACGTATTTGATTGCTCATACTCGGAGTATGATGATTGATATCTTATCTCACCATTTTTACCCCCACCTTCCTTTTCTTCATTGTCTTTTGCTTCTTATTTTTCTTCAGCTTCATTATCTTTATTATTCTATTACTACTATAACTACAATCACTCCTCCTCCTCCTCCTCATCCTCCTCCTCATCCTCCTCCTCCTCCTCCTCCTCCTCCTCCTCCTCGTCCTACTACTACTACTACTACTACTACTACTACTACTGCTGCTGCTGCTATTACTACTAGAGAAAAGCTTGAGTCCACATCTCAGATGATTATTTTCATAGTAATCCGGTACATCAATACTATTCCATTTCTTGAAACATGTAATAATGTTTTTGACGTAAAATTCTGGTGATTTTCATAATGTGTCTTACCTAATCTATTGCATTGATTTATTCAAAAACATTACGTATTTGATTGCTCATTCTCGGATCATGATGATTGATATCTTCTCTCATCATCTTTATTCTTATTATCATTATTATTATTATTATTCTATTACTACTTTGACTATTACCACTCCTCCTCCGGCCTCCTACTACTACTATACTACTACTACTATACTACTACTACTACTACTACAACTACTTTCACTACTATACCCTGCATGTGTTAATATAAAGAGTTTAATGGATAGTCAGGGTGATTATGGAAGGATGGAGTGATATCCGTTTGCTTTCTCAACAAATGTTGCAATTATTTGCATACACATCAAGTCGCATCTAATTGATTGTTTCCTCTTTTCATTGGCCCATTAAAGGTATTATATTTCAGTATTTATCCCTTTTTCACATCATATTGAAGAAAATTTGAAGAAAACTGGAGTCCACATTTCAAATAATTATTTTCATAGTAATTGGACACACTAATACGATTTTATTTCTTCGTATATGTAAGTTCAATTTTAAATCAATAACAGACTTTCCTAGTCTGGGATTGTATATGTTTCCCGTGGTTTTTTTTTTTCATTTTCATTCATAATCCTGATTGTGATTAATGTTTGTACTACTAATCAGCAATATTTCATTGTAAATCACACATTAAGATGTGAAGTAGATCAGAATATAAAGTGATTTTCTACGATGAGTGAAAAAAGAAATACATCAGTACAGTATTGAATTCAGAAATTATTTTCAAACTTTTACAGAGCATCTGTTTCACGAGCAGCAACGCTCATAAATGCATCTAGGTATAGTTACTGACAGATATGAAAATCCCTGAAGAACACAATTTTAAATAAAAACTTAACTATAATAGGATTTATGAAAGACAAATAAAAGCTTGTGTAGTCTACCCGATTATTTCTTAAACGAGGATTCTTGAATTCCAACTTGGGTTACGAGAATCGTTAATTTCGTCATAAATGTCAGTTTGGTACCATTGTTAATTTAGAGAAGTTACAAAGCGTACATTTGGGTAGAAGATGGAGACTGGATCAAAGTATTAAACAAAAACCCATTAATTTCACCTTGTCCTACATCAGTAATTCTGTCACTCAAAATGTTTGTTACGAAGCATGGATGGTCAAATTGTTTTCCAGATAATTAGTTGAGCCTTAATTGTGAGAAAGAAAATAATGATGACAAATGAATATTTCACAGATGACGGGTTATCGTCACGATGTTTCATCAGCAAAAGAATTTGCAATGTTTATTCCGTTGCTGCTATAAACTATTCATCAAAATGGAATATTTTACTTGATCGATTTTTGAACTATGAAGACAATAGTATTTGTTACGTTGGGTGGATTCTTATTGATAGATAAATATTTTTTTTGTTTTTGTTTTGTTCCTCATCTTATGGACACAACAATTGAATACACACAAAAGAAGGAAAGACTATTTGTAATCCAGCAACCCCACCCTAATAGGGCAAAGTAGTAGTTAATGTTCATTCCCTCCTAGTTTCCAAGTGCCCTATAGGCTAATTTTTTGTTTTAGATTGGTCTAATATTAATATTCGTTAGGGGAATATAAAGGTTTTAGTAATAGCATTTTTGTATGATGCTTCTAGCGAGAAATTAGTTATTATGCATGAATTCCATTTTAACAGGGCGCTTAATTGGCTGGATATTGAAAGATTATTATTCGGTGAAAGGAATGATTGGATTGTTAGGAAAAGCGTGAAAGGTAATTCGTGGGGAAAAAAAGGAAGGCACCTCTTAAAAAATAGAAATTATTTAATTAAATTTACGCCTACATTCGTCCACGTAAAGCACATATATTGGCTATATGGCGAAATTGATAATACCAACAAAAAGTTAGCCTAAATGTGTCTGTATGTTTGTGTATGTGTGTATGTGTGTGTGTGTGTGTGTGTGTGTGTGTGTGTGTTTGTGTAGTTTTGGCGGCCCCATGGATGACACCTGTTTTAAGTTTCTCTTTCTGTGGGCCAGTGGTTCCCTCGCTCACAATGGCATTCACCCTCACGACGTCACTAAAGAACGTGATGCAATGTGCGTCGAAATGATCTGCCCCCGAATGACGCCCTTTTTCAGAGGGGGCGGGGGGGGGGGG
>BQKZ01005305.1:2734-15858 GCA_036244855.1 Temnopleurus reevesii | reverse complement strand
CTTTTGATGGAGCAGTTCTCTGGAACAACCTCCCCCCTCAAGTTAGAAACGCACAAACAAAGCGGTCATTTTGCAACAACTTTTTGAAGACAGCATAATCACAACTACCAAACAAATGCAATCCATCGATACCTGGTTTAATTTTGACTCAGTTAATTAACATATTTGCACAAATACGAAACAAAATATAGTAAAGACGGTGTGAATCATAACCAATAATTTTATTGCAAATACGTTTAATTTGAAATATGTAATATGACAACCTAAACAACAGTGTATCCTGAAATATTTGTTGATTTTTTCCTTTTATTTCATAAGTTGCTAATCTCTGTTTTCTAAATTCAGCTTAAACTTTTCAATGCTCTCTACGCTCCTTCTGTTAAGTGTCATCTATCTATCATGGTTTATGTTAAGTTAATCCTATATATGTTTATGTTTTGTATTCAATGTAAAAGTTTCTGTCATATAATTATGTGTTTGTTAATATGTAATTGATGTATTTTGTATTATGCAGGGCCTTCAGGAAGAACAGTACTGCGATTACTGATGAGGCTACCCTGTTGAAATAAAACGTAATAAATAAATAAATAAATAAATAAATAAAATAGAGAGGAAGAGAGATGGGATTGGGTGGAGTTAGGTGTGGCATGGTCTGAAGGGTGGGTTCAACGAATTAAAATACCTGTACTGGTCGACGGACGAGGGGGCCAAATGAGAAAAGAATGGGAACGATCTACGAGCAGAGAGAGGGATTAATGAAAATATCAATGATGCGTCTTATTTGCCAAGTGCAGCCGTTTCAGTTTTACAAACTGCTCTTCCAGCGGGCCCTGTAATGACATAGAGCTATTTTTTTA
This sequence comes from Temnopleurus reevesii, assembly GCA_036244855.1. Lineage (NCBI taxonomy): Eukaryota > Metazoa > Echinodermata > Echinoidea > Temnopleuroida > Temnopleuridae > Temnopleurus > Temnopleurus reevesii. The sequence continues at coordinate 15,001 of BQKZ01005305.1, read as the reverse complement.
ATTGGTTTATTGGATTCAAACATGCAAGTATATGTACATTTTCATTCCCGTGGGAGTATTATAGCCGGGTGATACGATCAAGCCACCCAATGACCGCAATGGTCACTTCCAACCTGTCCCAAATCACACTTGGGTAGAGTGCAGCCCAATAGGGATGAATTTCTCGTTGAAGGGAATTAACTTTATGTGCAGATGGGTGTGATTCGGAACCCCAACGATCTAGTAAAGAGGCGAAAGTTATAACCACTTTATCACAAAGCTTTGGCTGTGGAAGGAAAATAAGCAAATTAAAATAACTATTTGAAAAGAATATGAATACAGTAACAGTGCTTGATGGTTTGAGGAGTAATAGCCTGTGGTAGGATGCTAGCCTGGATAAAAAGAAAGGTCTTGTATAGAATAAGTCTAGAAGTACAAAGGATACATAAGCGTAAAACAAAAATTGCGAGTATACAAGAAAGAGAAAAGAGGGTTAGATGGAGCAACACCATGGAGTTGAGGAGTGTATCTAAAATAAATTGAAAACTGGGTTGAGAAAGGTTTACATTGGGAATACTGTCGTGAACATGCGAGAGACGGACAAAAAAAATTGCCCGTTCCGCTCACGTATCGCCGCGGCAGCAGGCCTGCTCAAAATATACCGAGTTTGGTCACTAAACATACAATCTATCATTCTTATGTGTCAAAGCCAACCTATTCGTGCCAAGTGCACGGAAATAGAGATGAAATGGTGTTTGTTTTGAATCGGATGTTCGTACCTATCATAAAACATAGCGCTCCTGCCTGCATCACAGCGCGGCGTTATTTGATGTCGGGGGCAGCCAGCGAGTCGCGATCTCCCCTGCCCCTTGCCCGTATTCCCCAAGCGTCGGGTCGGACCCTGTAAACTCATAGACGCGGTTGGTTCATTGTATTCAGTCGACCCCATACCATCAAGTTCAATAACATTTTTCATTCAATGTTCTCCAATGTAGGATTCTAATACCTTTCTGGAGTTTGCTATGCTGCACGTGCCCACGTTAACGTGAAATACAGCCTCAGTTCTGCATTTGAAACTATAGCTGTATGTTTGATTCAACTTGCGCTTTCGATAGCAAAGTATTGCATTTTTGTTATTTTTATATCTTTGTATACTGTCATGACTGGCGCATAGTTTTAAGCTTATGCAATTCTACGACGAAAATTCCATAACCTGGCGCCATAAAGCATTACACAAGAAAACGCTAATTGTCTCAAAAACCCAGAAAAAATGCACTCTGCGGAGTGTTCAGATGATTCAAATCCACAGGAGCGCCTTATACGATGATGCCACATTCCAATGCAAGGTGACTTTAAAACATATACAACTAAGGACTCCATAACACAACTAAGTATTCTTTGAGGATGTCAAAAGGTACATTATTGTACCTTTTCGAGTTTTGCCGCTGATAGCACCTTTTCGCCATTAGTTTGCACCGTTTTTGCCATTAGTTTGCACCATTTAAGTTCATTTGCTTAGAGTGCACATCAAAATGTCGAAATAAAGCACCTCTTCGAGTTTTGCAGCAGATTACACCTTTTTCGCGAAGATTTGCTTCCTCTGTGCACCAAAATTTTTTTAGCATGTAGAATTTATTGAAATCAATACCACCCCTTCTACTACCTTATTATATGGTGCTCGTATACAACATAAAAAGATGCAATTAAACTCATGACAAATATTAATCGCAAGACTGGAAAAACCTGTACTAAATAGATACGATTCATGTTTAATGTATCGTATCTCTTTTTTGTAACATGCCACAGAACTGAAAAGAAATAATAAACAACATCAAAAAAATAACTAAGCTAGATGTCGCAAATGTCAGTTCTTCTATAGTTCCTTTTAAACTTTCTTTTGATCTCTGACATTTTGATTTATCTCAAGTCTATTGGGAGTTAGATTCGATTTTCAAATTAGAAAGGGAAAAGGGATGCATTAATATATTTTAGAAATGAGAAAATAGAGAGCGCAAACGGCGAAGATCCACAATGTTTATCCTTTTCTATCGGTGTTTTACTTGGTTCAGTTTCTTGCTTTAATTTCTTCTCTGTGCATTGGTTTAAAGCGCAGAGTGTCTCAATTTCCATACAAATGAAGGCACAAACTCCCTTGTCAGCAATTTCAGTAGAAGAAAAAACACCAAAGTCAGAGATGCATGAAAATGGATGTTAAATGTATGCACGAGTCTGGATAGGTCGGCGAGCTCGGGGAGAGTTTGGAAGAAAAGTGTCTACAATCGGCGCCAAAAAAGAAGTCAGCTTTTTGTTTCTTCTTTTTCGTTGTGAATATGGATTTTCTACGAAGTATACTTTAACTTATTCCTTTATTCTCAGGCCAGCTCTAACCTATACGAGGGAAATAATTATATGTGGAGAGAGGTACAAACAGACAGACAAACCTACACATCAACATAGAAGAAGAAGAGGAAGAAGAAGAAGAAGAAGAAGAAGAAGAAGAAGAAGAAGAAGAAGAAGAAGAAGAAGAAGAAGAAGAAGAAGAAGAGATACATGATTACGTAAAGTTTGAAATTGTTGTATTGCTTATTAATCAGATTTCTCATGACATGGAACGAATTTAATGTCAGAATTAAAAACGCTTTAAAGCTTAATTAAATACATTGACGGATTATTTCCATTGATCTATTAACGGATTTAGTTAATAGTGTAGTGGTTCTGACTCTCGCCTTTCAACTAGAGGGTTGTCGGTTCGAATCCAACCCATGGCGTTAATTTTCTTCGGCACGAAATTCATCCACAATTTGCTGCACTCAACCCAGATGGAAATGGGTACCTGGAAGAAATTTATTCCTTGGAATGCTTGAGCGCCTGAGTGGCTTGCTCGGCAGTTATAGCCAGGGTAATAATATGATACCTCGTATCAAGCGCAGTAGAATATATGCATGTAGTGATTGCGCTATATAAATGGACCTATTATAATTATTATTCATTAACGTAGCATTAAATCACATGCGAGCGCTACAACATTGCTTATTATTATTGATATTTCCCTTCATCTTGACAACTACCGCTCCCCCTCCTCCTTCCGCGCTTTCTCTCTCACTATCCTCTAATTTCATCCTCTTTCTCTTAATTTATCTTCCTTCACCATTATTAATTTGATTCATAGTTCTTTACCGCCCCTCTGATTAAGCCTTGATCATTTGCCTTTTTTCATTGCATTACCTGATTACCCCACCTCACCTCCTGAAGCATATTTCATATTTTCTCATTTTTTCTTCTGATTTTTACCTTATAATGCCTTTCTTACTTTAATTTCCTTTATGCAAATTGTGCTCACCCTCAATATATTTTTGGCAGTTTTGGCAGGTTTGGGCAGTTTTGTGTAAAGATTTGGCACAGCTTTATACCCCCTCCCCCCTTCCCCACTCGACTTCACCGCATGCGGTTGGGTAAGAGGTTTTTTTTTTTTGTTCAAGCGCAAGTCGGGAAAATCCCTCAAAAGCATACAAATATGGGTCTTTAAAATGTTACCGACTTTTAGATTTAGAGATGATTTTCTTTCCCTTCTTTTACATTCCTTATCATGCACTAACAAGTACAAATTTAATTCGGGTATCTTTACTCTAGTTATCCTTCCAAAACTCTAAAATAAGGGTCATGTCAATGACGTGCCTGTAGACTAACCGATATGGTTATTGTGGATGTAGGGGAAGGCGGCGGGGACAATGAGGTAGCATCCCAGAATTTCCCAGGATTAACATTCGAGGGAGGCACATTATTAATTGGTTACCGTAAAACACTGCGTACAAGCGCACCTGAATTTGAATCGTTTTGGTGATCTGAGCCTTCTTCTGCAGAGCGCCCACTCGCGATCGATTAGGAGAAAGCAAAAGTATTATTCATGTGATAAGCTCTCCTCGAATGAACATAATGAATATTCATTAATGTACTGAAAAGAAGACAAAATNCCTCCTTCCGCGCTTTCTTTCTCACTATCCTCTAATTTACCGCCCCTCTGATTAAGCCTTGATCATTTGCCTTTTTTCATGGCATTACCCCACCTCATTTTACCTTGAAATGCCTGTTTTACTTTGATGTCCCTTTTGTAATTGTGCTCACCCTCAATAGTTTCCACATTTTGGGCAGTTTTGTGTAAAGAGTTGGCACAGCTTTATACCGCTCCCCCCCCCCCCCTTCCCCATTCGACTTTACCACATGCGGTCGGGAAAGAGGTGGATTTTTTTTATGGTTCTTTGAAAATTAAGTTTCCGACTTTTAGATTTAGAAGTGATTTTCTTTCCCTTCCTTTTGCTCTTGTGATAGTAAAAAAATTAATTTGGGTATCTTTACTATAGTTATCCTTCGAAAATTCTAAAATAAGGGTTATTTCAATGGCGTTTCTGTAGACTAACATATAAAGGGGTATTGACTCCTGAATTCGGTAATACCTATAAACTTTGTGTAGGGACTACCCGGTTCCAGTAGTCAAAGGGCCTTAACCCATTGATTACTGAATTCTGTAATACCCATAAACTTTGTGTAGGGACTACCCGGTTCCAGTAGTCAAACTTAGTCGAACTTACGTGGTTATTGTGAATGTAGGGGGGAGCGGGTAGTGTACCAAGCTGTTACTGACAGTGAGGCAGCATCCCAAAATTTCTCACGGATACCATTTGAAGGTGAACATTAAAAAGGAAGACACATTGATAATTGGTGATTTTTTATATCATATAAAACCAATAAAAAGCAACACTATGAACATGGTGAAGAGCAATATACCTTCAAAGTATTATATTTTCTTTTTACAGCCCATCTCAGGAAGCTTTTTCATGACAGCTATTGAGATTTTTAATGCATTCACGAGTTAAAATGTTACAACAATCACAACGTTTGGACTTCAGAATAATTTTGAAATGAGAGGTCGCCAGACATACAGCCTTCAAATTATAATCTTATTCATTGAAACTTCTATTTTAGGCACCCCAATCCTTGTCAACATTTGAAATGCTATTTTTTCAAAATTGTATGAATGCTAGGAATATTTAGTATTGATTTTGAAAAGCGTTCAATTTCTCTTGTGTTATTTTTCTCAGTTCTTATCAAGTGAAATTTGTCATACCTAAGTGTTTTTATAGCATTTGGCTAGAGAGTATCTTTTGTATCTAGTATTCATATTAAAGAGTTACATTTCTAAAATAATTAGTGGTGGCTTTTCATGCTTTTAATAAGGATTAGCTGGTTGATATTATAATTCTGATTATTTGTTTAAACTATCAAAAAAATCGTTGTATTATTAACATGGTTATGGCAATAAAGTTTTTCCAATGTGTATTAACCCAATTGAGCTATTAAACCTTCATATATGCACACATTTAGGATGGGGGGGGGGGGGNACCACGTATTTAGGACTTTAATTTTGAGAATTGGGTTTCAACGCATCTTTTTATGCAACATGGCACAGTTCACTAATTAAAACAAATTTTACGCATACCTCTAATTCAAAGGTTGGTATAGACAACTCGAAAGCTTGTCCAATTGGTATTGTAGTTCAGTTATTACTATCTGCTTTAAAGAATGCAACGTATTTGTTACCAAGAAATGGACAGAATAAAGACTGTATAACCATGGCATGATATCATTCAATAGGTTCAAGAGAACAATACAAACCGTTTTCCATACTGATTTTATTTTGGTGGGCATAATTAGTAATCATGAATATTCATCAAGGAAGTTAGGGTGTTGTTATTTATATCATCATATCAATATTTATTGCACTTGATCATTTTGGACGTTAGAGGGCACTTTTCAAGAAATTAATGCTAAGGTACGCTTGTACGCAGTGTTTTACGGTATTGCTTATATTAAGACCTATTAAAATCAACATAATGAACAATTTACCTTTATATTTTCTTTATACAGTGTTATATATTTTTTTTACAGCCCATCTCACAGAAAGCATTTCCATGACTTCTATTGACATTTGGAATGCATTCACTAGTTAAAATGTTACAATAATCGCAATGTTTGAACTTAATAACCTTTGAAATGAGAGGTTGTCAGACATAAAGCCTTAAAATTGTAATCTTATTCATTCAAACTTCCCTTTTTAGGCACCCCACTCCTTGTCAAAATTTTGAAATGCTTTTTTTTTTTAATTTTCTGAATGCTATACGAATATTTAGTATTGATTTTGAAAAACATTCAATTCCTCCTGTATCATTTTCTTTCATTTCTTATCAAGTGCAATTTTGTCATCATAGCCAAGTGCGTTTTTTATAGCATTTAGCGTTAAAGTATCTTTTGTATCTAGTATTTATTTCGAAGAGTTACATTCCTCAAATCATTAACTGCCTGATATTATCATAATTATTTGTCTAAACCATTTTTAAAGATTCATTGTAATATCAACACACTTTAAAAAGGCATGTGTTAAAGTTTACTCAATATTGTGTAAGAAGGGAACTTGCATGTCAGTTAGGTAATATTTCTCACCCTTTCGGGCAAGAATGTACTCAATTTCGTGTAGAATTAGCAAATTTAACCAAACTTTATGCGAACTTTTACCCAATATGGCGCAAAATATTACTCAGCTGGCATGAATGTTCCCTTTTTACCCAATATGGAATTAATTCGTCACCGTTTTTACGAACCGGCCTACTAGCGAGGGGTGGTTGCACCAACCAGTCGTAGCAATTCAATTGAACATTATTGAAATAAAAGCTATTGAAATGACATGAATTCAAGTGGTATGTCATTGTATTTGACGCTATGTCGGGTTGTCTACGAGTTCAAGTAGCGCCACCGTAGTTATAGGCCGGTTCGTAAAAACGCTGACGAATTGTTATACATCTTTCTTTAGAGTGCATGGTTATTGCAACGCATATCTAGGATGGGGGAGTTGGGGCGCCAGCCCCTTGGGTCAGACTGAGAGTGCGCAAAATTTTAGGCAAAAGTGCGCATAATTTGAGCTGATGACTTTTTTCTTCATGTCAGCCGCGTCTGTCCCGGGGAAGGAAGGGGGGGGCGCAAAATTTTAGCTGATATCCGTTTTTTCCTTGTCATGTCCTCGAAGGGATGGGGGAGGGGTACAAAATTTCAAATTGATTGACCCCCCCCCCCCCCCCGTCTCAAAATTCTGGTTGTAAGCATGCGCGCATGATACGAAATTTCAGTTTAATTAGCATTCACTCGTGAATTCCTTTAGTCGATTTAATCATCGCATAGTCATCCTCTTGCTCATCCTGAGGTTTCATCTGACAGATTATCGCACTTTATGCAAGACTCATGGAAAATATGTCAGTGTTCTTTTTTATTTTCCATCTTCTTCGTCCGTTCTGGCCGCGTCATCACTGCCATTGCCTGCGGACATGAATACTTGATATTTCAGCTCCAATGGAGCTTGAATGAGTCGTTTTCTCTCCTTTCCATAAACCTCATCATACATACCAGAACTAGCCATTCCTTCAAGGTATATTCATTTTTTCATAATTTTTCGAACAATTCTTATTTTTATTTATGTAATTTTTCCAACAATTAATTTTGGTTGCACTATATTCATTCCGCATGGCAGGCAACTTGACTGTATATTTTTTCTTTTTGATGTACGCAACTCAGATGAATCGGATGTATTATTGAATGGGGTTATTTTCGTCCTTCATTTACAACGATCATGACATGTAGGCATTTATTTTTCTTGGTAAATAAATTACAAATGTACATGCAACTGAAAGAGATAGGGGGAACTTTAATTGTCACAAATTTATATAAAAGATATAATACAATATACACTTAAAGAACAGCAATAAAAATTAGATTTTATATAATCGAGTTAAAATGTCAAATATGCTATTATTCGTTATCGTGATTATTGAAAGTACAATAATTGAACACCATGATTAATGTATTGCGTAAATTCAACCGATCATATTCTTGGACTAGAGGTTTATTGGCACGTTTGTGCCAAAGTGGTGCATCAAGGGCAAGCATGCAGACCCGCTTCATTTGTTTTAGACAACCTATTTTTGTTCAAAATATAATCCATGTTATTAAACCATTTAGATAGGGCCTTTCCACAAATATTCAAACAATGTATATAAATTATGATCATAAAAACTATGAAGCCTTTATCTTATCTCACTTGGATAAATATTCAAATTATATGTGAAAATATATTTTTATTTTTTTTCTTTTTTTTTTTTATATCTTTTTTTTTATTATTTTTTTTCTTTTCTCTGTGTTTTAAATGCTTCCTTTCTTCTTTTTAATACTAATCCCTGTATTTAATTAATTTCGATAAACAAATCAATAAAAACCTGCATAAATTATATTCATCGTCTGCGTCTACATACCTGCAATCACTAATCCCACATATCCATACTTCTCCCGAGCGAAGCGTTGATGTGTCGCATTGTAAGCGAGATGCTTGGCCGCATCTCCGGCGTAGGTCATCTCGCTCTTCCCTCCTGGGCCCCCAAGCCCGCTCAGACGTGAAATGAAATTATTATTAATGTCTAAAATGTATCATACGATACCCTCCATTAGCTGCCTTTTTACAGCCTCTTTCAACTTCCATTTTTTGACTGAAACGGCATAAGTGTAATGCTATTGTTTACGTTCTAAACAGGGTTTTAAAGTGTCTGCTAAAATGAAAAGTTATTTACAATTGTTGTCAGAATATTCATAAGATTATGTATATTTGCGTAATGTATCACAACAAAATCTGTGTATAATTGTGGTATGGATTTTACCGCTCAATCTTGTCAAAAATTTCACAAGATTTGATGGAAGCGTCGTGGTGTAGTGGTTCTGGCTCTCGCATTTCAGGCAGAAGTCCGCGGTTCGATCGAGTCCTACCCATGGCGTTAATTTCCTTCAGCAAGAAATTCATCCACACTGTGCTGCACACAACCCAGGTGAAAAATGGGTACCTGGCAGGAATTTATTCCTTGGAATGTTTGATCGCCTAACTGACTGGCTCAGCAGTTATAGCCAGGGTAATAATATGGTACCTAGTATCAAGCGCAGTAGAGTATATGCATAAAGTGATTGCGCTATATAAATGGACCTATTATTATTATTATGTAAAATCATTAAATTTGCTATGAATGGAGGGCCATACGTATGAGACCAACATTGTATAAATTTGATGATTGATTTGCTTTAATGATTCAATTGACTTGGTATTTCATATTTTCATAATTTTTAAGATTTTATATGGGCACATGAAGCAGGGTTAGTGTTTTAAAAATTCCTTTTGTCTGGCGTAGAATTAAATGACGGTTTTGGTTGTTAATTTTAAAGAATATGATTTGTTTTAATCCAGTCGATAGATGGCAATGTACTGAGTGCTAAATCAATTGAAATATTGAAACCAGCTCGCACACTTAGAGGAAAGGTTTACGTAAGTTGCAACGCTTTGCGAAAAGGTATACTCTGCAGCAAAACTCGAAAAAGGACATTATTGCACGTTTTCAATGTACGCTCATTAAAAAGGGTACCTATAAGGTGCAAATATCGATAATATGGGCAGCATTATACCATTTTACAACTTCAGGCGAGCACTTCTGTTATGGAGTTAGTTTTAAAGTCGCCAGCTGTGCCCAAGCTATGCGTGAACTTTGTGTGAACTAATCGTGAACAGTGCGGGAAGTGCTCAAACTATGCGCAAGCTGTGGGTGAACCTGTCATGAACTGTGCGTAAACTAGTCGTGAACAGTGCGGGAAGTGTGTGAACTCTACGCAAACTATTTGCAAGCTATGCGTGAACTTGTCGTGAACAGCGCGGGAAGTGCGTAAACTATGCGCAAACTATTGGCAAGCTATACGTGAACTTTTTTGTGAACTGTGCGTGAACTAGTCGTGAACAGTGCGGGAAGTGCGTATATTTCTAAGATATGCGTAAATTTGTCGTGAACTTTGCGTGAACTAGTCGTTAACAGTGCGGGAAGTGCGTAAACCATGCGCAAACAATTCGCAAGCTATGCGTGAGTTCGTCCGTGTCAGTTCATGTTAATGTGGCCAAAGCTGTGCACGCATTCGTGAACTATTCGTGGACTCGCCGTAAACCGTGCGGGATCCTTCCAGTTCATGCCCTAAACTGGCACGAGTTGCCATGACAAAATCGTGTCCAAAAGTCGTGCAAGTCGTGGCTTTAAAATAGAACCAGTCGTTCTCACATCCTCAATGGAAGGGGGTTCGAATTCTCTGAGCACAGCGCAGAGTGCAAAATCATACCTTTTCTAGTCCTACTGTATACCTAATTGTAACTTCATTTATGTTTTGAAATTGTTGATTTTATTCATTCAATAAGTTGTTTAATGTTTTTTATCAAATAAATCCTCGAATGGGGCAACAAAAAAAGAAATACCTTTTCTAGTCCGATATGACCCCAAATGGTGCGAAATTGCACCAAAAAGTGGCTCATATTTTTTTCATGTGTGTGTTGAAAGAGATTTTTTTTTGTGTGTGTCAAAAGTGAATGATCCGCCTATTGATTTGAATGCAACTAGAAGTATGATGATATTGACTGGGCAACCTATATTACCTTTAATTAATCGTAAGATTTACTACAGTCACGACAGTCATCACGTGGGAAAAGTGTGTGCAGCTGTGTTTTAAAGTCATGAAAAATATGACCCTTTTTAAGGGCCACTGCATTCGGTTTCGAGTAATACAATATTTCAAAATTGTAAGTCATGTTCACAATCTGCAGGCAATATAACACAACTGCGTGATATATCTTTAGAAAACACAACGTATCATTTTCTGAAAGTGTTGAATCAATTTCTATCTGGTCTTTTCAAAATTTACTGTAAGATATTTGTTTCTTGTATATGTTTTCATTTGCTTTATGTAGCCCATTTGTGTACCAATTAGAGCTTGAATAATATTTCTTCAACAGGAGCAAAAAAAAATAGATGAACAGAACAAAAGAAGTTTGAGAAAAATTGGACAACTATTATAAGAAAGTTATGAATGTTTAAATATTTAGACAAATTGGCAACTGATGACGTCATAGGTGCACAACTGACCATTTATTACATTTATATCAATGCCATAAAATGTGAATTTTTCTCTCAAAATATGATTTTCTCAAAACTTTAACCGTAGGATTTCTTTATGATAGATATTTAGATCCACTATTTGCATGTTTACATTCATACAAACTTCACAACTTTCTGTAAAAATGATGAATTTTCCACTATATTTATAACGAAAACTTTGGTAAGTTGTGCACCCATGATGTCATCAAATTGGCATCATCTCTGGAAATTTCCACTGATTTGCCCATTTTTTCAAATCTTTAAAAATTCATAACTTTTTTTTATTACTTGTCCGAATGTGTTTGGGGGTAGACTCTTCTTTTAAACAACAAATTATTGATATATTGCAATATTAATCTCCCCAAGAAGCTGTATCCGATAGAATGGTCTTGCTACGATTTGAAAGCTCAATTTTTAAGCACATGTGCATTGTGAAATGTGCAAGTTCTTATTAGTTCAATGCATTTGTGCATTATCAAATGATCATGATGATTAGCCAATGTTGGGCACAAAACTATTGGGTGAAATATATCCAACTAATGGTNGTATATGGGCACATGAAGCAGGGTTAGTGTTTTAAAAATTCCTTTTGTCTGGCGTAGAATTAAATGACGGTTTTGGTTGTTGATTTAAAATGTGATTTGATTTAACCAGTTGATGAATGACAATGTACTGAGTGCTAAATTAATTGAAATATTGATACCAGCTCGCACACTAAGAGAAAAGGTTCACATAATTAAGTTGCAACGCTTTGCGAAAAGGTATACTCTGCAGCAAAAATATATTTAAAAAAGGGCATTATTGCACGTTTTTTTTTTTTTATGTATACGCTCATTAAAAAGGTACCTATGAGGTGCAAATATCGATAATATGTGCAACATTATTTCATTTTACAACTTCAGGCGCACACTTCTGTTATGGAGTTAGTGTAAAAGTCGCCAGCTATGCCCAAGCTATGCGTAAACTTTGTGTGAACTAATCGTGAACAGTGCGGGAAGTGCGTAAACTATGCGCAAACTATTTTCAAGCTATGCGTGAACTAGTCGTGAACAATGCGGGAAGTGCGTAAACTATGCGCAAACTAGTATTTGCAAGCTATTGCCTAGTTGACACTTTCACGATTTTCGGTTCCCGCATAGTTCACGCACTGAAATTGCATCATGCGTGACAATGCGTGGACACTTGCGGGAAGGGGCGGGACGATGCGCGGCAATGCGCGGCAATGCGTGAAGAGCGAAAAAAA
>BQKZ01005304.1:29124-47114 GCA_036244855.1 Temnopleurus reevesii | reverse complement strand
TGCCTCCCCCATAACGGTCGTGTTCTGCAATACAGGGGTCTGCAAATCTCTCTCCTGATCGCCTCCAGACTCTCGAACGTCCATCATTGTGGTCAAGGGAAAATCTGCTCTCATCTGTGAACAGAACTCTACGCCATTGCTGTCTGGTCCATCTGAAATATTCTGCTATAAAGAGGTAAATAATCTGGTCCCAGCTCTGTATAACTTATTGTCTTTTCAACACTGCTATAAAGAGATTACCGCTATAACAAGGTATTTTTGATGGTCCCAAGCACCTCGTTATACTGAGTTTCGATTGTATTTATTTAAGTCATATTGATTTGACACAGAATTTCTACCAGTGTGTGTCTTGTATGAATGAGGAGTTATAATTTATTTATATGAAGGAACAAAATATATTTATCTAGATGGGCGTTACAGATTTGAATAAATCCATACAACTAAATTAAATTGAATGCGAGTTTATTTGAGCAGTATTCTGTTGTTAATTTGTTTTTTTTAAGTAATGTATAATCATCAGGAGAAAAGTAAAGGATATGCCATGACCACTCATTAGAAACGTCCTGATTTTGGTTGTTACAAGCTTTCCAAATATTTTTCAATGCAATTCAATTCATTTGATTCATTTATTTCACTTTCTTAAAAAATAATAATAACAAAATAGAAAATTTCCCACTATTCAGTCTCATCCTCTTCCTTCACTTTCTCTTCCCTCTCTTGCTTCCCTTCCTCTCTGTATATTCTTTTTCTCTATGACTCATATTGTTTATGCAAACAACAACAAACAACTTCCTTCAAATAAAGATTTGATGAAAACATTTGTTTTCAGTGAAGAATTAAAATGATTACATTGAGCTCTTTATTCTATGGATCTCTCCTCAAAATATGCTGATGTTGGATGTTACGAACTTTCCAAATATTTTCTCCACTATTCAATTTCATCCTCTCTTTCTTTACTTCCCCTTCCCCCTCTTTCTATCATTCCTTCTCTGTATATTCTTTTTCTCTGTGTCTCATATTGCTTATGCAAACAACAGTACAGTGTAAAGTAATATATCTTGGTTGTGTTTCACTAAGATAAGAAAGACTTTACGCACGACTGTACGTTCGACTGGTATCCCTTCTTGTGCGTAATAATTCATAATAGTTCGTACATTCAGCGCAAGAATTGATACCAGTCGAACTTAAAGTCGTGCGTAGATTTTAGAACGATTTGGTGAAACACCGCCCTAGGTTGTGTTGCTGTGCGTAGATATACGCACAACTCAAGGAGTACCCCAGGGTTCAGTACTTGGTCCAATATTTTTCACCATGTATACCTCTCCTCTTGAAAATATTATAGATTCTCATCAGACCCAAAAGATGTTCTATGCTGATGATACTCAATTGTACATTCCCCTAAAAAGAGATGATGCAGTGGATGTCACTTTAACAATATCAAATTGTGTACAACAAGTCAAGAAATGGTCTCAAGCGAATGGCCTATAACTCAATGACACGAAGACTGAGTTTCTTCACATTACATCACGCTATAGATCATCAACCCCTATAACAACATTAAACCTGGATGGTACCCTTATTCAGGCTGCCCAATCTTGTAGAAATCTTGGTGTTATCTTTGACAACAAATTCACATTTGAAAATTTCATCTCGCATAAATGTCGTGCGGCATCATTCGGCCTGTACAAAATTGGCAAGATTCGCAAGTTCTTGAACAAGAAAACCACTGAACGCCTTATCCATGCTTTTGTACTCTCTCACCTAGACTCATGTAACAGTCTACTTTTTGGTCTACCATCTAATCAACTACAACGGTTACAACGAATTCAAAACTCAGCAGCACGGCTTGTAACACAAACTAAGAAATACGATGCAATATCCCCTGTCCTAAGAGAACTACATTGGCTGCCCATTAAATCTAGAATCAAGTTTAAACTGATCTCCCTAGCCTATCAATGCCTTTATCAGTTAGCACCCATATATCTCAGAGAATTGCTCATTCAATATAAACCTGAGAGATCATTGCGTTCTAGTAAAAGATCACAGTTCACTGTACCTAAAACGGCTACAAAATCATATGGTGAGAGATCATTCTCACATGCCACATCTATCTTATGGAATAGCCTCCCAAATTACCTCACAAATATTACACCATATGAAAAATTCAGAAGAAACTTGAAAACTTATCTCTTCAAAAACAACTAATCTACTGATAATCCTAGTTCTTCTTACTTCTTTCTCTCTTTCCATGTTTCCATGTTTCAAGCGCTTAGGGACTTTCGCATGATTGTGTTATGCGCTATATAAAAGTGTTTCATTATTATTATTATTAACTGTAGGATCGACTGGTGACCCTTTCATTGGTGCGATTCAAAACCAGCAATTATCATTAACAGGGGTGTGAGAGCATCTGTGAAAAAAAATCTGAAAAAATGAAATGCTCAAAAATATTACTCTTTTCATTGAATTTGTATTGAAAACAGCTGAAAAGAGGGCTTTACACCATGTCCCAAAAAAAATCGGAATTCAGATTAAAATCTGAACTCTCACACCCATGCATTGTGTGCAAGAAAGGGTCACCAGTCAATCGTAGATCTCATCACATCTTTATGAAAAACAACCCAGGCTAGATTGTTCAGGGGGGTGTTTCATCAAGATTTGTTGCAGAGACAATTAGTCAGCGCTGGCTTATTCCTTGATTGTGATTGGATGAAAAGCACTATCGCTGACAGTTGCTATGGGAACTGTCAAAAAATGACTCCTTGTCGCTGCGACAAATCTTGATGAAACACCCCCAGTTCTCTTAATACCTTATCATTAGGGGGGATACAATCTCCATGATGGTTTTATATGAATATCACTGTAAATCTTTTGCAAGTTAATCGCAATCACAGCCTAACTAAGATAGAACACAACTTTCACACAATTCCTTCAAATAAAAAATGTATTCAAATAAAAATTTTGGGAAAACATTTGTGTGATGAATTAAAATGATTACATTGAGCTCTTTCTTCTTTGCATCTGTCTTAAAATGAAAATTAGCTTATTTGGCCTTGGATTCAATATAACTTCCTTGACATAATTCATTTCTAAAACGAAGAGGAAAAAAATAAAATAAATAACTCATACCCCAATAGGTTACATTGAACCCCCCCCCCAAAAAAAAAAAAGAAAAAAAAAAAGAGAAAATGGCATCAGGTACATGTATCATGATTCTACATACAAATTCACATTAATTGTTCAATGTGTAAAATTGTTAAGGCAAAATATACATTTGAATAAATGAAATATTTTGTTTAAAAACAGGACACCATCATTTACGAGTATAATTTTAAGCAAACATCACCTCCGACTGCACTTAACGATGCTCATTTTGAACAGAAAATGCGCTATTACATTATGTCACAATGCTTGTGGCATTTATAATACTTTATTGTCCAAGAATTACACGCGATGAAACGTCAAATTAAATTTCTGAATACCGGGGGATATTTTCATAAAGCTATTCGCAGATTTAAGGATGAATCTAAGAACAACTGAAAACCATTTCTCAGGAGCGTTTCATAGACAAGAGATATCATGGAGTGCAAGAAAGGGTTTCCAGTCATTTGTGTATTCATTTGAGGCGTGTGTAGATCTATGAACAGCTCCATGAAACACAACCCTGCACATATATCAATTATAGTTGTTTGGCTTAAACTGATGAAACTATTACATAGTGCAATGTTTGGAAAGTTTCAGCTGATGTCCCTATGGGTATCAGATGGTGTGTAAAATAAAAAAAAAAAGATATAAATCGTCTTCCATAATTATTTACAAAAAAATAATTACAAAAATAAGGTATTCACAATACAAAATAAAATGAAGGCTCATCTCATGACTGTCTGTCTGCTGAAAAGGTCAAGGGTCACAGTGCTGAGGAATGCTGGGATACTGTTAGCACGGACTAGAAACTCCTCCACAAAATGAGATAATGATGAAGAGAACTCATTGGCTAGAAGGTTCATCTGCCCAGCAGGTGTCATCTGGAAAAGAGATTAAATGGAAACGTCAAATAAGAGCAAGCTATAATAATTAAAATAAGGCATCTTGACAGTGAGTAATATATATAGGTAGAATCCAATATAATGTGTTTTGTTACTATTTTGTTGATTTTGCTACAAGATAGCTAAACCAGTGCTAATACAGGCCGCTGTTAAAATGCAAGTTACCATTCATTTTCCTTTACCTAAAATAAGATTTTTTGACAATTAAATCATACATCAAGAATACTAGAGAATATATACCAAAATATAATATACATCAAATTACAAAAAAAGTTTAGTATACAATATTTAAAACACAACTCAAGAATGTCTGATAAAATGCAACAAATGATTGTCTCTTTCACTAAGCAATGGCAGCCACTGATGAAATGTATGAAAACAATAAAAATCAAGAAGAGTGGGAGAAGAGAAGGGAGAAATGAGATAAAGCAGAATGAAATGGGGGGGGGGGAGAACAAGTAGAAAATAATAGGAGGAGTAAATATGTGAAGGGGAGAAGAGATGAATAAGAGAATGTGAGAAAGAGGAGAGAGGATACGACAGGAGAAAAAGGAAGGATAGTAACAAAGAAGGGAGTGAGCAAGCAAGAATAAAATGAATAATCTGCTGTACATAAACACAGGTAACTCTTCCAAATTCAAATCTCTTGAGACCATAGACTTTTCTTGGACTTAGGAGTAATTTGACTTACAATGGGTAAATTACACAGGACTAAATTGATTTGTTAAAAAAATTGCTTTTTCAAAATTGCAATTATTCAACTTTGAGAGAGAAGATCAACTTAGGCAGACTTGGCTGTACATTAAAACATACCTGAAAATGCAGAATATCATTGGGTGACTCTGCAAACATGGATAGTAACTTGTACTGGTTGCTTGTGGGGCTATTGAATTGGTAGCCAGTCAGCTGGTAGAAAGCCTGACGAAGCTCCTGGATCTTTTGAGAAAACACCTCCTTCAGACGCTGGTTCCGTAACTCAGACAACTCAAGCTCCTTCTTTACATCTACAAATCAATGAATTTACAGAGAATTAAGATTAATAGGTAAAACAAACTTTCCTTTATGGGGTATCGTAAAACAAGGTGGAAAGGAAAATCGAGTTGAATAGGGACAAAACCAAGAATAACTGTTGAAATCCACTTATTTGTTTCCATTGCAGAAGGCCTGTAGCTGTCCAAGATCAGGTTCCACAGCTCGATTTGCTACATGAGGGAGGATCCTTATAAGATCTTACATGTATTTTGTCCCAATTCACTATGCTTTGGAGTATGTTCTTACAAGTATATGATATTACTCTATGGAAGTGTTGCTAGAAAGTTGAAATCAATTCTCAGCATCAGCAATAAAATACCCTCTGATGCTACTCTCATTAGACACGGTGGACGTCCCTTCACAGGCAGACTCTTACACCCTAACACTCCTCTAGCACCTAAACACTATATATTACTAACATCAGAATATACCTTGTACTGCTCTAGTCTGTTCCTCTCTGATCCGACTCTCCACAGACTCTGTCGATGTCCCCTCACCGGCCGACTCTTCCAGCACCCTAACACGCTGTCTCAACGTCTCGCATTCTGCACGCAGGTTCTCCAGTTCCTCTCCTCGTTTCTTCTGAGCCATTGCAGCGGGGTTCATGCTGAATGTTATAATCTTAGTCTTGGTTGGATCATAATCTCCCTGTGAAAAAATGGAGCGTAATTAAACTTTTGCAAGATAATAAAGGTAAACCTGACATATTGGTGAGCTGATTATAGCAGTGATAGGACCATAGTATATACAAAGAGTAATCACCTACCTCCCAATCCTATAGAGCAAGAATGTATATGGCAGATTATAGTTACAAAGGGTAAGCACCGATCATCGCCACTTTTTATACAGATCTTGGATGACCAATGAAAAATAACTTATACAGGTAACCACTTCTAAAACTGCACAATTTACACAATAAATACCACAACAGTTACTGCTTATGACATTCTTATAATGGGAAGTTTGTGGTTTAGTGTAGGACCTTATTATCATTGTGTAATTTATAATAATATAACACAAAATCCATCAGGAATGTTTTGTGATTCCTCATAACCTATTTTTTATTCAAGTAAAATGTAATACACTAAAATATAAAAGAGCAATTTAGGTTATGATGATTGAAATCATTGAAGAATCAGCCCTAATAAACGCTGTTCAATAAAATACAACACACAAAAAAATCTACTCATAGATTAGATCTACTGTACAGTTATCTATGGACGAGAATCAGGCCTAATAAAGGCTGTTCCATGAAATACATACAAAAAATCCGTTAATATAGGTAGGAAGCTCATCAACTGTAAAAAAAAAAATTGCCCTGAAGAAAAGTAAAAATCAGGTAACATACTTTCAATGCACTTCTTTCCATATGGGCTTCCAACTCTTCATTCCTCTCTGCAAGTTTCTTGCACTCCGCCTCAAGCTCTTCCACTTTATTTTTCAGTTCTTCATTCTCTCCACTCGCTTCTCCTCCTCCTCCAGCCTCCAGCGAGGCGAGGGAGCACTTGGTCGTTGTCAGCTCATCTTTCACTTGGGTCAACTCAAGCTCCAGCTGCAGGTTAACAAAAACATCATGGAACAAGAATAATGGGACAATTGCGTGTTTTCGAAATCGGTGCACTAGGCTTGTGTATGGTAGAAAATGAGTACACAACAGATGCGCCGAACAAATGACAAGTGTACATCATTTATTGCACAAATCAAATGTGCACTCGATTATCATCATCGATGAGCCTCTCAGAGAGGAGGGAGAAGATATACATATTGACAGTGAGGGAAAGATGGCGAGAGGAAGGGAGGGAGGGAGGGAGAGACAAAGAAAGACAGGGGGTATGGGGATTAGGAAGAGAGAGACAAACATCAAGGTAGAATGAGCAGAGGAAGAGAGAGAGAGAGAGAGAGAGGGAGTGTGAGTAGTACAGGAAGAGATGTAAAACAATACACATCAACAACAATACTGCCTACAATTGTCTGTAGGTAAAATTGAATTCAAAGTACTTTCAGTATTATTTGACTGTGTCACATTATCAGTTGTCATCATTGTTCAAAAATAAGATATCATCAATTTGTATACCTGTTTGACTTGCAGTCTATACTGGCTGGCCTCATCTGCACTCTTAGCGAGAGCACTGTCGAGCTGCTCAATCTGACGATGACAAAGATCAACATTCTCTTCAGCTTGTTTCAGTCTGCTGTTTGATTGCTGTTGGAAGCCAGAATGAGTCACCTCAGCGTCATATGAATGTAAGATCTGCCTCATACCATCACGCTCCTAACAAATTTAATAAAATCAAGATTAATTTTAGAGCATTGGTCGAAAAATCATCATTTTCCTCAGTCTGTTTTAGTCTGCTATTAGATTGCTGCTGGAAGCCAGAATGAGTCATTTCAGAATCGTAAGCAT
Source organism: Temnopleurus reevesii (assembly GCA_036244855.1). NCBI lineage: Eukaryota > Metazoa > Echinodermata > Echinoidea > Temnopleuroida > Temnopleuridae > Temnopleurus > Temnopleurus reevesii. The sequence goes on along the minus strand of BQKZ01005304.1, from coordinate 39,632 downwards.
GTAGGATCTGCCTCATACCATCACGCTCCTGAAAGTTAATCAAATCAAGATATTAATTCTATGATGTTGTTCTTCAAAAGAGCAACATTCTCCTCAGTCTGTTTTAGTCTGCTATTAGATTGCTGTTGGAAGCCAGAATGAGTCACTTCAGCATCGGAAGAGTGTAGGATCTGCCTCATACCATCACACTCCTGACAAATACATCAAATACCGGTAGATATAAATTTTAAAACAATATCCTTCAACAATCTCTTTAGCCCGTTTGGGTTGAATTCTCGAAGATGAAACATTTCTCTACATGGTGCGAAACCACGACTGGGTAAAAATTTGAGATTTGTGTACTTATGTATTCATATTACACTGATTTTCTCGAAGAGTTGGCAACACTGTAACATGATTATTTTTAAAACTGGGGGTGAGCTCAACTGACCTTAGTTAGCATGAGTAGTCTCCTCTGCAGCCGTTTGACTAGATCCTCTTGCTGCTTGGTTCGTTCTTGTTCCTTCACGAGCTTCTGGTTCATTGAGGCAAGATCTTGTTTTGTTGCTTTGTGTGCTTCTTCATGAGAGTGAGCACTGGTAAATTAAAAAGGATATTAGAATATAGACATTCTGGTTTGGTGCGTTAAAATCATATACATTAATCTTTCATCAAAAATATATAATTTCTGGTTTTGTTTCTTTATGCTCCTTGACAAGCTTCTGGATCATTTTGTAGACTTGTGTGCCTATTCATGTAAATGACCACTGAGAAGATCATACATTAAAAATAATCTCAAATTTTGTTTTTCAAATATTGTAAACATCATTCTTTACAGTGATTGACTATGTAAAGAGGAGTAATGCCCTGGTCACATAGGACCCCGGAAGCAACACGATTCACCCCGGAGATCCGGGGCTCTTTTTGGCTCAATCGGGGTGAATCGGGATACACTTTCCCAAGCTCGAGTGCTGATTTTTCTATGTGACCACAAACACGGCCAAAAACAGCCAAAAACAGTCGTGTTGGGCTCCCGATTCACCCCGGAGATCCGTGTGGGAATCCGATTGGCCCCGGAAGCAACACGATCGGCCCCGGAAGCTAAACGATCGACCCCGGAGGCTGAGCCAACTGCTCCTCTGGGGTGAATCGGGGTGAATCGGGGTTCTATGTGACCAGGGCATTAAGCTGCAACGCTTACTTCTATGAACATTTTTTTAAGAAGCTAAAATATAAGCTTAGTGTGATTATTCACATGAAGCAATAAAACATCATTAGAAGATGATGCAATGACTGATAATCTTCATCAGTTCTGCCCTTAAATATGGCTTTACCTACCTAGCCATGTACTGCCCTTGCTGTTCCAGTAAACTCACTTGCCCCCTCTGGAGCTCAGATATCCGCTGAACCATTTCAGAAGGTGATCTGGTGAAAAAAATATAGCGAAAACATTAAGTTTGTTCTTAAATCATCAAATGATATTCACAAACAATAGTTGAAACTGACACATTCTCAAAACTCTCTTCCAATTCTAGGATAGTTATAATAACAACAGCAGGAGATGGTGCTGTTTATCAGATAAAAATCAAGGATTTCACTGGATTAGTCAGCATCGACTGGATTGTTACAATGACAAGCTTAATAAAACCCTCTCCTGAGGCATCAAATATCAACATCTAAATAAATGTAAAAAGCAAGGATCTTACTTTGGTCTTGACGGCTGATCACCGCTTAGAGCCTCCCATCTCTGGAGACGGCTTTTGAGATCCTCGTTCTCCACCTGGAGCTGTGCAAACTCGGTGGATCTCTCTTCTGATCTAAGGAGTTTGGCTTCAAGACTAGTCATCTTTTCTTTCAGGAGGGTGTTATTCTCACATGTTTCCCTATAATAAGAAGCAAACAATCTCTAAATAAATGTAAAAAGCAAGGATCAGACTTTGGTCTAGAAGGCTGATCACTGCTTAGAGCCTCCCATCTCTGGAGACTGCTCTTGAGATCCCCGTTCTCCACCTGGAGCTGAGCAAACTCGGTGGATCTCTCTTCTGATCTAAGGAGCTTGGCTTCAAGACTAGTCATCTTTTCCTTCAGGAGGGTGTTATTTTCACAAGTCTCTCTTTAAAAGAAAATGAACAAATTCTCAAATCAAGCTTGGCAAACAGTGGTGGATCGTTCATGCACTCTCACAGGTTTTGGCCCTCAGACTTCTAATCTTTCCTTTACAACAGTGTTTTTCGCGAGATTATTCATAAAATTACAAAATTCTGAAATAAAGCTCAGCAAACTGTGGATCTTTCTTCTGCGCTTACAGAGTAAGTTGATTATCTTTTTGTTAAGAAGGGTGCTATTCTTGTACATTTTGCGGTCATGAAATTGAACAAATCATTACAATGAGTTTATACTCTGGCTCTGGGATTTGCTCCAAATTGTCGGCCTTCATGAACCAGAAGAGTTATATCTTATGTCAATCATGATGGTGAAAGAGATTCAGATTATTCTCATTAGAGCAGTTTCAATTTTTTTCTAAGTTGTCATTATTTACAGTACACATATTATATTAAAATAATACTCAAAATATTCAAACCATCTTCAAAAGAACCTTAAAAAAATGTACATGTAAAGCTAAACAATGGAAACAATGGTATTACCTTTAGTAAGCATTTTCCTGTCTCAGTTTGGCATTATCTTGTTCCAACTTGGTGACCTTTTGTGCTTCATTCTGAACAGCCCTGGCAACCACAACACTGTCATTCTGGGCTTCTATCTGCTGCTCCAGAACCTGAACAAAATTGGTTCAAATTTGTTGGTTGGATATACTGAAATATATGTATAAGGAGTAAAATTCCTTATTAGGAATGTAGACAAAGGTAAAAGAGAATAATGACTTCTAAACCTTCACCATGGATAAAAAATGGTGTAATTTGTCTTTCTCTTTTCATCTAAAAATTGTGTTACTCTTTTCATCTAAAATTTGTCTTACTCTGTTCATATAAAAGTTGAATTTTTTTTGCTAAAATACAATCATTGCAAAACACTTGCTGTCACAGATTTTACAAATATCTATAAAAGTTTAAAACCTTCTTGGCTTCTATCTGCTGCTCCAGAACCTGAACAAAATTAATTCAATTTTGTTGATTTAATATTCTGAAATATAAGAATAAAATTGCTGCTTCCCTTTACCTTATCAGAAATGTATACAAAGCTAACAAAGAGTAATAGCTTCTAAACCTTTATCATCATGAATACACAATGATATCATTCGTCTTAATACTCTTTTCAGCTAAAAGCAAAAATCTTGAAAGCTTAATTTTTGTTAAAATACAATCATTGCCAATTCAAAATATTTGCTTTTGGAGGTTTTAAAATGTTTGCTTTCAAAGGCTTGTAATAATACTTGCTGCTGAAATACTTTCTTTCAAAGGCTTGTAATAATAATTGCTGGTAAAATATTTGCTTACAAAGATTTGTAAAACTATAAATTACAAATGTTACACCATATCAAATCTTAGACATATGAGGCGCTAACACATCCACAAAAACTACTGACCTCTGGCCAAAGTTTAAATAATAAGACACAATGTACATCAACTTTAGGCCAATAAACTTTGAACCCATCAAGTTCAAATGAACCATAGTATATTTCAAAAGTCTTGATGTGCTACATATAAGATAATTGAACCCTCAATGATGACGAATGCTGCCAATACATCAAAATATTGAAAATATTTGATATCATACTGAAGCCATTTTTTAATACATTGCTTTCAGACAATATTTTAAAAAAATACATGTAAAGTCCATATTACATTTTTTTTTAGCTCATGTCAGAAATGATAAACGGCAATATAAAAGCCAATTGTAATCAAATAACAGAAAATGTGATATCACGCAGTAATAATAATGACATACCTTAATTTGATGTTGTGCATTCACAAGCTGAGCTGTGCATTCATCCAATGCTCTTCTTTGGCTGCTTGCACTTATACCTCTTCTGTATGGGCAAAACATGACAATAACATATAATTATAGAAAGGCAAAAATTACACTGAAAGACATTACTTGTGGATTGAAAGAGGTCCATCTCGGTGAAGAAGAAGTGAAGAGTGTTGATCAGTTTCACACTTGGATGTAAAGTCATCTTCTTAAAGTAAATACTTTATGTAATAAGCTTTGTCATTGCCATGCAGGAAATTTTTATATTGCACAGATGTGCAACATGACGTATTTGTCTATGTCACAATATAATGTACAACTTTGCGCATTTCTTCCACGTCACAATGAAAATTATGAAGTAGCAAATTGTAATGTAATGTGAGGTCGGTTCTGTAGTGTCAGTTCATGGGGCCAACTAATGCACCAGTACTGGATCATATTAACTCCAAATGATTAATTTGGTCTTTGTCCTATGTCCTCTGTAAAAAAAAATCTTCAGTCATCTTTTGAGCCCATAATCAAGAATAGTGCATGATAGACCATATTTTGTTACATCTATCCAACTCCTCTAAGCAGATTTTGAGCATTTAGCCTGAGTTTCAATCAACTATCTTGTGGACACCACAGAAACATGAGACCAAAAGGTGTGAATGACAACTCTGAGAAGTAACTTAATATTCGTCTACTCGGTGTCGTCATTCTCACTTGTGGACACCAAACCTGGATTTTCTCTGATTGGAGAATACTGAACACATATTAAAAGGTATAGAGCAATCAAGATGCAATTCACACTTACTTCATATGATATCTCATTTGTGTGGTGGCTTCCTCTAGATCAGTCTGTAAGAGTTTCATTTGATTATCTTTCCTGCAATTAAAAAAAAGATTTCTTTATTGACAAGTGAATTGATTAAACATTATGTTTAGAATACTAGTACGAGTAGATTCTTCAAGAACTTTCTATGTTAGATCACTTCCATGATGTATTTAGATTTTATTTAAGCTTCCTTATCAAAGGCACAATTGCAAGCTATCTGTTCACCTGATATAAAATAATTGTATTTCAATAGAAGGCATGTGGATGGAATATAGTGGTTGTTGCTAGGTTGGTCAAGCTACAATATCTGTCCAACCCAGCTATTTTAATGTACGCAAATAGAATTCTGACTGTTGTTCTCTCATTATTCTTGACAGCTGATTACATATTTTGTCTTTTGGTGAAAATGAATAAATTTGAATACATTACAAAATCATTCTATCAGCATGTAGACTCACGGAGCTGTGTTCAACATATATTATAGGTAATTATTCCTTTTTTTCATAGGTCTTCATCGCACATCGAAAACAGGAACATATTTCAGAGAATACTTACTTTGTGAGATCATTAGAAAGCTGGGAGATGGTATCGCGGCTGCTGAACTGGAGCTGTAAGCATTGATAACAATAATATAAATTAGAATTAACAATTTTTCTAAAATAGATGACAATCATTTGACAAAAATCTGTAAAATACTAATGATGCATAAGAGTATATATTCATAATAAAAACTATGTTCATAATGGATCCATTGTATTTAGCATACAGACTGGCTAAGTTTATCTTTCACATTATTCTTACACTGGTGACTAGATTAAAACACACTAGTATTCTGCAATGTGTACACATTCCTCACACTCAGTGAAGCATTTCAGCTAGATGCTATAATGCAACAATACAACAAGCATTTGGATATCCAGATGCTTAGTAATGAGTGTTCTGTAGAATGTTTATATAATTTTCTTCTGATTCAAATGATGTTTGACTATAAGATCTAATTCAATGCTCAGCAAACCATCATGTCCTAAATTCAAACCAAGTTCTATGCACTTTCTAAAAATTAAACAGATTGTACAATATTTTTTATAATTTTTTTTCTCAGAGCATTAGGGCACTCTTATCACACTGTATAAGGGTGTGTACCCTCCTTCTGGTTTGTTGGAGATAAATTGATTAAGCTCTGGATTAAGCCAATACATTTTACTTTTAATTCTGATATGAAAACTAAAAGCATGAGACACTTACATCTTGGAACATAGTCTCCAACTTGAGTTTCTTCTCCCTCAGATCTTTGATTTGATCGTTGAATTGACCTCTCATTGTTGACTTGTTACTTCTCTCTTCTTCTAGATCATGCTTCAGCTGATTCTCATGCTTCAATACAAACTCTAGCTGACGTTGCAAATCTCCTACAGCGTCAGTCTTCATCTGGCAATCAAACATCATAAGATATAAATCATAAATTAAGCAACAGAAAGATTTCTAAAAACAGCAACCTGATTTTGAATAGAAAAAATGTCTGTTGTTATTTTGTGATTCACATGATTGTTTTTAGCATGCAAACATCATTTTGGAGAATCATAACTTGATAATATTCGAAGATGGCAACCTTCAGTATGTATTATCTAGGCTCATTTTGGGTGTGATTTGAGTTGATGAATCTTGAATACATCAATTTAATATTTGATGTCATAAAGTATTGTAAAAAGAAACTATGATTAAATATAAACTATTGCTCATTTCAGATAAGTTTTACCTAAAAGGCTCTGATCTTTCCAAATTTCACCAACAATTAAAAATGTTCCCCAAAATGCTGTACACACCTTACACAGAAATATTAGGAAAATGCTGTACTTCATAAGTTGAGGCATGCCAACGTGAAAACACTTTCAATCGGCCCACAGGTTTAAAAAATTTGATGTGCAAAATAGAGTATGAAATGGATTGTTTTCTTGGCATCCTACCTCTAATTTCCGTTTGAGTTTCTCAACATCATCATCAACTTCCATTCTCGCTTTCCTGGTATTCGCTTTCATCATCTCCATCTCTGCCTCTAGACTAGCAATGCGCCCTCGAGCCGTCAGCAGATCTCCTTGATGCTCTCTCTTCTGCTGTTCTCTTTTGCGCTTCTCTGAAAAGTGAAATAAGTTTTCATTTAGTATCTTCATTGCAAATTCTTCTATTGAAATCTGAATTTTTGCTTCAAAGTATACGAATTGATTCTTGTTGAGCTGCTTCAAATTTTCCTGGTTATTTCAGTATATTTTATAGGTATTTGGGTATAAAAAGTAAACAATTTATTAAAACTGTACGACATATCAAAAATTCAACAGAGAGTTTAAGAGAGAGAGAGAAATAAAAACCTAAACCAATAATTGTGGTTCATGAATAATAAGTCTAGTATGATTGATTTTGCAATCAATAAAAAATGCAATAGTGTTAGTTCCAAGTTTGTACAAAAAGGGGGAAGTATTCAAGTTGAACAAAATTTAACCTTTAATTTTTGGAAGAAAAAATGATACGCATGCCCTTGTGTTATTTATATTACCATCCATACAGTGCTTTGTAAAGTGAAACAAAAAAGGAATTTCGGAAGAGTGAATTTTTTTTTTTCAAAGGTGACCCTGTGCTGGATAAGTCGGAAAGCTAAGAAAGAGTTGTGTCTATAATATCTACTTTCAGTAGAATCATAATTCTGTAATGCCAAGAATCCCCATTTCTCCTTTTAATGTACAACAAATGCAGGAAAAAAGTTGCAAGAAAACAAAGATTAACTTCAAAATCATTGATGATGGATGAAATAAATTGTACAACTAATATGCCCAGACCGGGAGGGTGTTTCATCAATATTTGTCGCAGCGACAAGGAGTCATTTTCCGACAGTTCCCATAGCAACTGTCAGCGATTAGTGCTTTTCATCCAATCACAATCAAGGAATCTGTCAGTGCTGACTAATTGTCTCTGCGACAAATCTTGATGAAACACTCCCCAGGCATCATTTACATGCATACTTCAATCTGCATTTCATTCAGTTGATTCGTTGTTAAAGTCAACTTTCTTGCAACCTCTTCATACCCACCTATGTCTTTGTTGAGCACGCTATGAAAGTCCCCCATCATTTCCAGTATCATAGTGTTCTCTCCTGGACTCTCCATATTGATGACCGGTTGTCAGCACATCCCTTGAAGAAAGAAAAAAACAGAGAAAGTTTCTGATCACAGCTGTAGTGGCAGAGGCCACTATTGGGATATCAATGTGCACTCCACTCCCCAGGTCAAGTGCGTGTGCGAAGACATGTGTCTCAGTTGGCTGCACATTACACACGAACGCTTCAGTCACACCATATAAATACCCTCTTTTAACCTGCATAAATATTGGCGTAAATATTCAGAATTGAATGAGAAACGCCTTTAAATATAAATTCATCAATGTTGTCAGTTTTGTTCCCGTTTCCCGCTAGGTTAATTCCTTGTGTGTTTGCCGCCGTCACTTCATCGCCAGCTGGGATCCAGGGATCGTAACTGACCGCCATCTCACCGACCTCAATGAGGTATATCACAGCAGCAACCTCAGCCTTCACTTCACTAACTGAATTTGAGAATTTGAGGCCTAGTCTGCCAAGACTACGAGTATAACTCATCACTTTAATATGACTCAACAGGAATTTTATTTGTTTTTCAAGCATATATTGTATCTAATTGCTAAACCATGGTGCCTATGAATGTATGTTTCATCAATAATACAGGTCAAAAACATTTTACTTGTCAAAAGTCTGTTCTTGACATTTGAACCAATTTGTAACACTGTGACATGTGTGAGTGTGAATGACCTGTGTCAGTGTGTGTAACTAAATTTGTAAAACACTGAATAAATAATCACATTAGTTTTGCTCAGTCAGGTAAAAAAAATATGCCGAACAAATCCCAATGTATCTGCCCATGAGAAACTATCAATTCTGGGGGAGAAATTGCATTCCACCAATGAAAAGATAACCCCTATCCCTAAAATAAAGGCCTAAGTAAATTACTAAGAGCCATTGCACCGGAACTTCAGGATTTTCACCCCCGCAGTTACGGCGTAGGTGGGCGATGGGTCTACGCTGCAATGCAGCAGTGCACAGGGTCTAAAACGAAATGTCGTTAGTAGAAATTAAAGTACTTTAAAAGTATAACTATTAACTTCAAACAGTATTTGCCGTGGCCACGCCGATTTGGTTGGGTAAATGCAATGCATACTTACAAGGCGTAATAAATTACAGCTCGTTAAAGACGAAAACAGGGCCCCGTCTTTGTAGATTTTGAAATTCAGCGGCCATTGACGTTAAGTATACGGTACGTCAAATTACGCATACGTGTGTACGTACGCACTGCGCAGAATTAAAAGTCTAGTTGCTTTCCAATGCAACAGATGCAGAGAGGTGTCTCATCGCAGAGCCGCATACGGATCTGATATATGGTCTCACCCCTCAAGCATTTGATTTGTTTTCATCTTTCAATTTCTCTTTACAAGAAGCTGTATAGTAAAGAACCTTTTCCTTGACATTCCCCTCCTTGAAAAAAAAGAAGAAGAAAAATAGAACATCACTACTCAGGGATTCCTTTTTCCCGAACACCATCCGTTCGTTGAATGTTCTGCCCGAGTTTGTGATTTCATTGTCTTCCTTAGACGTCTTCAAGTCACGAATTGGAGAAGTCACACTCACTCTCTAAGATACACGAGAAGATTTGTAAATATTGTAAATACTTTATCAAGCGGTTTCTAGCTAAGTTCAAATCATGTTAGCAAGAAATACAACCAACCAATGTTGTGCGACAATACTCCTATGAGGTCCTGCACACTACAGGAAGAAGAAGAAGACGAAGAAGAAGAAGAAGAAGGAAGAACCTGACAATTTTTTCTAATTGTACAGAGTATATTAACAATAAGCCTACTTTCCAAAACTTGACTTAAAACACTAATGATATATATATATATATTTTGTTCATAGATAAATAAAAAAATAAATAAATAAATTTGATGGATCGTTCAAATTAATATCCGTGAGATGGAATTGTTAGACATGCTATGTTAAAAAAAAAAACATAAAACGAAATAAAAAATATGAATATTCTGATTTTAATTGGGAAAAAAATATTTAGATTTAAGATTAAATTGTATGAAATAGAATTTCATAAATCGAAAGAATGAATGAAGTGTCTTTGGAATACTTTAAATCTTGCAATAAATTATCAAGAAGAGATTTGATTCGGATCGACTCTGACTGAGTGTATGATTGGAAAATTTCATAAATCGAAAATATAAATGAAGCGTCTTTACAATACTTTAAATCTTGCATTATTGATTGAATAAATTGTCTAGAAGTGATTTGATTCGGATCGATTGACTGAGTGTATGATTGGTTGCACAATTGATTCAATTGCTGTTATTGTGTGCTTGATATATTGACTGAATTAGATATTTCATGATATGGCATTTTATTTTTAAATTCTTTCGAAGATTCCAACATAAACAGAGTCATACATAATAACAAAAGAAATGAAAAAGAGAGGCCACTAAACAAGCGAGGCTTGTTAAAAAAAAAAAAGGCTGGCCCATTTGAGGAATAAATTAAACAAATATGATAGATATGATATACATTTACAGTTTGAGGCTGTGAGTCGTAAAATGATATCATATACACACAGGCATAAACAAATTATCATATTATAATTACAGAGGGTAATCAGAAACAAACAACAGAAGACAGGACAGTCGTATAAACGAAAATAGAAGAGAGAGAAAA
>BQKZ01005304.1:14825-28403 GCA_036244855.1 Temnopleurus reevesii | reverse complement strand
GGGGGGGGGGTGTGAGGTGTAGTCACGGTCCGATTCTGCGGTACTGGCATACCTTATTTGTGTATTGTCATTACAATTTTGATATAGATTGCCGATTATTATGGCTCTTGTAGGTTTAAGTCTTTTACAATTTTGATTGAGGCATCAGAACATTTTAAAAGATATATCGTTCCCCTCCCTCCGTTTCATGAAAAAAAAACACCCAGGAAATAAACGTAACAATGAAAATAAAGGTAAAATCATATTTTCTTTTCTCTTGAAAAGACAAATACAAATTTTGATGATCAACATATGCATTGCTAATGGAAAGAATTAGATATAGACTAAATTACATTATATTTATTACATGTTTAATTAACATATAATACACACACACACAACACACACACACACACACACACACACACATACATACATATACGACTCAATAACCGTGTTAATAATATTCCGCCCATACCCACTCCACACACATCATCACACGCACACACGCACCTACTCATGCACACGCACACACACATGTACACAAAATCATAGAGCTCCACAATATTGTTTCTGTTGCCAAAACACTTTCACACTCTCACACACATGTAAAAAAAAAGTATTCTATATCCCACTGCTGCCACCGTTTTCAAACTGCACCCAAATAGTCACTCACAAACCAATATATACACACATGCTCCATCCTATTACTGGCCCATCACCAACATGCGCGCACCAACACACGCACACCCCACCCACACGCATCCACCTATCAATTCACCCACTTACCCACACATTATTAATCATTTGGATATTTTCTCTAGCTTCCCTTCTCTTTTTTTTTTGGGGGGGGGGGCCGCTGGTTAATATGAATAAATAAAATGAAATAAAATATTTCTGAGATAGAATTATTATATGTGCATTATATACTCTCGATCAAGCAAGTCTATAAACTGAAGAGAATTTCCCACAGATAGTTGAGAACGAACTGACCTATAGTGAATTTCGTTTTCATGAGAGAAAATTTGCGCCGAAACACTTCAATTGATTATGTATCCCAGTAGTGATATATGTAAAATAAGGTTTATATGTTTTATGAAATTGTAAAAGATGCCCGAAAAGATGCTATAGTCAGGATCAACATCGTGATGCGAGATGGATACTCTTTGGATAGAGTATATCGATGATACGCGTTCGCTGCAACGCAGAGCGCGACCCTCTCAATCCCATTACACTACCGCGAACTTATTTCATTATTTTCGCCATTTCTACCACATATAACTGTACTGTAGTATCTGTGGGGGAACACTCTAAATCTAATTGACTGCACCGCCGTACTTATCACTGTGATATAGTTTTTAAATGAGGAATGTAATATGCCTTTCGGACTAACTTACAATATACCATGGAAATTGAACATTCTACGAATTCAAACAAGCAGCTTGTGTTTGCGAAAGTAAGATTCTTTATAATTACTTATAACTTTACTTCGTTTTTTTAGTAAAAATCATCGCAGGTGGATCGCCATGCAAGCGTGAGATAATATGTGTATGTGTGTCTCCCTATGGAAGACCGTATGATATGATAGGTCAATTGGCGTGCGTGTGTGAGGCCGCTGCGTGTATTGGTGTTGTGTTAATTATCTTATCTAATGCTGATCTGAACATATCACGATAGTCACTAAATTGTTTGCATATCCACCATTTAAGTCTGACAAATTGTCTATACTACATGATGGTGGAAATGCTTTGTTGTTATATCAATATCAATGATATATCTTATCAATTTCTAACTTTGTGGTAAAATATGTGGAGCAGAATGCATTTTAAGGAAACATTCTTCACAAATTTAATTTAAGTGATAATGATGAGAAAAGGGTACAATCTCGAAATATAATTCTTCAATTGGGAGGATATATAATGTAAGCCTAAACTCTTTCATGAATTACATGAATGAAACATCATTGAAGAAGTTCTGTCAATGACATACGAACAGGATATATGGGTGTACAAAAGCTCATAGTAATTAGTAGTAAGGGCTATCAAAAAATATTCAACATGAATATTTTTTTAGATTAAAAAGTAACATAAAAGGACTTTTGACTCCATGTATCTAAAATCAATGATGGTTATGATTACAGTAGCATTAGATTATGTAAAAAAACAATAATGTTATTATGTTACCATAATTATCGCAAATTATTTATTTACACATGGAAAATTGTCTGATGTATTATGATTTTGTAGTATATTATACGTTATATGTCTTTTTATTAATTGGAGAATAAAGTACAAAATGATACAATTTATATGAACAAGACTTTTTATTATTCCTTATATCTTTAAATCAATGGGTTAACATGTTTACCCAGTATATTTTCACTCTATTGGAGTGACATAAGTGATAACTCAAGGATGTATAGGGATAATGGATCTCACTCTGAGTAGAGTGAAATGACAAACTTTCAGAGAAGTTTCACTTGAATGTCATGCTAGACTCATGATTCCCTCAGATTTACTGTTGTACACATTTTACACATTTTTCTTTCATTTTCACTCTCATCTTTTCACTCTCACTATCATCTTCATCTACATCCCTTTCATCACCATTCTCATCTCCACCTCTATAAGATTTGTTAAAAATGTATACTTGATTCTGCGCATCAAATAATTATGTAAATGAATTTAGTGAATTTTCTCAGGATTATCTTATTTTTTCATTTTACACACTGTTTGCTTTTGATTTGACAGTACATCATCTTGTCCTGCAATACTTATCTTGAAACTCTAATTGATTTTTGTGACCTATTGTCAAATCTATGATTCACATTGTTTTCTTGAATTTCTATTGAAAATTGCGCATTGAAAAAAAAATAAAATAAAAATTTAGCTTTTGGAGTGTAAGTATTTTCACTCATTGTTTTCTGAATTAAACATTGCCAATATCTTTTAGTTGGAAACTAAATCAATTTCAATTTATTGGAAAATTCTGTGTTTTTGCGACTTCTTTGGCATTGATATATGTCATCATTAATGTTATTATCTCATGAGCTTCAAATTGTGTTTTCTGGTGATCTAGTATTGGAGGTATTTGCAAAAGGGATTAATGATAAAACCATCCATTTAATCTCAGGTTTGGTTTGTTAGACGAAGGTAGCCTCAACAGTAAACATATGACAAGCTATGTTATAGTATTTTGTCAAAGGCTCCTCAAGGTTCATATGATCAAAAAGTGATCAGCTGTACAACTTGCTATAAATCATTTTAATTTGTATACAAAATAGCAAGATATTCATTTGTCACTCCACAACACTTAAAAGTTGTTAAAAGTTCACCTATGTGACCATGGTAATTTTCAATTTGCATGGGTTTCTAAACAACCAGGCTACTTAAGGGGATTGTTTCAATTCTCAATAGTGAGTTGACATTATGGAAAACTTCAATGAATTTAGTAGGAATGGGAACATATATAATTAACTTGCATTCGTTTTCCCCATCAATATGTAAATCTGGGCTGTGATTCACCACGATAAGAAAAACTTTAATCCTTTTAGTGCTTCCCTCTGCTGCTGGGTATCAGGAAATTTTGTTGCATCTTCTAATTCAAAGGCCAATTAATCTTATTTGTTAATTGTATGGCTCTTAATTTAAGGTATGTAAGAAATGCCATACTTTTCTCATGTTGATATTTTGAGTGAATTTTCTGTTGAAATCATGAATTATGATTTTGTAATTTAGAGGGGGAAATTCAACCTCATATATGGCAGCCTCATAATCTGGGCTTCGGTAGAAGCCAGTCGCCTCTAAAGGTTTAAAAATGATTGGTATCAGTTCTTGTGTGGAATACAAGTAGTATTATTTGATTATGCAAAAGAATGGTTGAAAGTCATTCTTGAAATATTAGTTATCTTGATGATAAACCATCCAGTAATGTTTTTATGTTTATGAAGGTCATATTATTATGTTCATAGAAATTAAAAATGAAGTCTGGAATGTGCAAGTTATTGCTGAAAACACATTATGAACCTGCTGAATTGATTTGAGAGTGTTTTGTATGGTATAGTACTAGTATTTATTTGTATGGTATATTAGTAAAGCAATATGTAGTATACATTCATACACTAGTCGTGCACTTAACATTTCATGAAGAAAACATAACGATCTTGGAAAAAAGTCAAATAGTTCAAATGGAAATTTGGGGTTTTACCAGAGTAGAAAAAACAATGAAAAATCAGGGCTTGTTTTTTTTTTTAATGTTTAATCTGTGAAGAGGAATATAATTATCAAATAGCTGAATTTATATCTGGGTAATTCCATGAAAATGTCAACCAAGTGCTAAAATTAAAAGTTTCTCAAAAATATTTGCCAACCATATGGCGTGAAACTGCAGTATCAGTATCTTAAGAAATTTATTTTGTTTTAATCCATTATTCGTTATTTTCCTCCAAATCACCATTTAAAACCCATATACATGAATATTCACATATATAATCATGAGTAAATTGGGTAATTTCCAAACTCTATTTAATATATCAGACTACAAATTTCATGATAGCCCACTAAACATGATTTATACCAGAACACATTTCAAAGAATATTTTTGAGTAAGACGTTGCTTTACTATATGATTTATATATTTATTTACTTACTATTTATTTGGCATTTTACCAGGAAAGAAGAAAAGAAGAAACATGATGATCAGATGCAAATCAATCATAAACTCTGACACATGCATTTTCTTGGTCACATTAGAGCAGTATACACGAGTTACCACAATTTCTCATTACATTAACAAAGGCTTCCTCATCACCATAGAGACAATGGATGGCTATATGAGCGAGTGTGGGGACGGCCGATGAGGTTTAACTACATAAAAGTAATTAGCCACCAGTGTGTTCTATAATACAGCTCGCAATTGATACTACACCTCAGAATCATATTAATAGATATATATTTCATCAAATAAAGACAGAATTAGATAATTATCCACTTTTTTCCCCACAATTTCCCCTTGAGATGACATAACAAATATTTAATGTGTATAAAACATCTAAAGCCAAGCTATGTATTTCACAATGCATTACATTTCTAATAATATTTGGTAGCATCATTCATCAACTCAGAGACTTTTGATTCTGAGCTCGCATTGACAGGTTGCTGTTTTCTATTAGCTCAATTGATTGAGATGATACTTCACCAGGGTAATTGTTTTTAATTTAGATTTTCCTCCTGAAAAAAGACATAATATTTTTCATTCTTTTGTAGTTCACATGTTTTTTCTAAGATTTAGGGTGTTCATTGCCCTTTGCCCCATATATTTTAGGCTGCACTTTACATATGAACAAGAAGTAGAGAATTCAAAATGTTAAAAAAAAATGTTTTTATTGCTTCAACAAAATGCATATACAAAATACAGTTTTTACAGGCACAGTAAATTGCAAAAATAATGTCTACAACAAAAGAGGCATCTTTTTCTTTTGGTGGAGATATTCTTTTCCTTTGTGGAAAGCAATCACATTTTCAACTTTTTCTAGAAATTTTAACTCATCATAAGAAACTTTGGATTCAAAACCTAGCTGTGTCATGTAATAGTAAGAAAAAGGGAACTTGTGACTTCTCTAGATTTGAAAGACCCATTGACAGATCAGTCACAAAACTTAATTTGGCTAAATCTTAATCTCAGTAAATTAGGTAATTCATATACTGAATCTATGCAATTAACATTCATCTTCTTTTTTTTAACTCATGGTCAATAACCAGAATCTATAAGATTTGTGCAGCACCAGTAAGAGAGTTATACAGAAAAAGAAAATTATGATTTCTTTCTAGTTATTAAGCATCTGATTAAGCATCTGTCATCTAATTGTTGAAAAATGTGATTGTGATTTCACAACACATGCATTTTTAAGGAATGACATTCATGTGGCTAAACGGAATGGGAATAAACAATGGTACTAAAATGAAACACATTGATAGATGAATATTATTGCATTTATACTAATCAATGGATCATGATTAAATTTCCATAAGTAAATCAACATTGATTGAATATCCAGTCACTAATCAATCCTGATTGAATTTTCATTGCTAATTCAACTTCAATTGAATTCATGAGTCAGGAAATAGGTCTCAGAGAATTGATTTATACATGGACAACGAAGAATAGAATATAATTCCTGATTAGCGTTTTATGATTGTCCCATGGACTGTATGTAATAGATAAACTGTAATAAGAGTTCACATATGAGAAAGTATAATCTTAACCCTAGCTCTTATGAAATGAAAGTCATATTTGACTAATTCAAACATTAATTTTGGTTGAGCTAGAGAGCTAGAATCAGAGATACCCACTATATCGTAATATAATAATAATAATAATAATATCTGCAATTTATATAGCGCACATACCCACTCTCATTGCTGAGAGCTCAAGGTGCTTTACATTATTATTATTACCCTGGCTTTAGCGTGGCAGCCACCAGCGCACTTGGCACTTCAAGGAATAAATATTCCTGCCAGGTACTCATTCACCTCACCTGGGTTGAGTGCAGCACAGTATGGATAAATTTCTTGCTGAAGGAAATTGACGCCATGGGTGGGGTTCAAACATGTGACCCTCTGGTTGAAAGGCGAGAGTCACGACATCAGTGTATTGCCAAGTGACTGGTTTAGAGCATGGTTATTGTTGTCATATTTGCTCTCACTTTAGTTCAGTTTTTGCATTATTCACATTTTAATTTTGACCTCAGGTATATTATGGAATTGTTGGCATCACTGCGGAATAATGATTTGTTACAAGGATTTATACACATCAGCTGATTAAAAATGGGCTGCTCACAATGTAGAAATCTGCATAATATTATCAAGAAATTCATGGTCTCCTCATTATCCCTCAAATTTACTTAAAAACCATGTTGTAATTAAAACACGTTATCTTTTCCTCTAATATTTTAGCCTAATTCAACAACATAACTTTTAAAGTTAAGGTTAGCTTCAAGTACTAAGAATTATTTTACATGCCGCTTAGTCAAGAAGAAAGGTTGAAGGAAAAAGCTGGGTTTCCATTTTGATATTGAGAGGAGAGCCAGTGGCGTAAAAGGTCTTTATAATTACTACAAAATTTTTATGGCGTCGCCATGACATCGACGATGGATCAAGCTGCATCCATTTGTAAAATTGAAAAGATCTGTTGTGTCAGTATGCAGGCTGCGTGCTTGTCATGCTCTGGTAGCTGTTCATTGGAACACTGTCCCCTCAGGTAAACAATCTGAGTTAGGGGATTTAATCATCTTGGTTGCTCACATCTTGTCAAACTTTCACCATCTTACATGAATTCTCTCAAAAGAAAATATATTTTTTGTGTGGCTGTTGGTTAATTCATATTTTGATTTCTATTCTAATAACACAACGTAATCTGTTTCCATAAAATAAAGTGTGTCATTGGACAATAGATCTGTATGTCATGTATCAAAATGTGTGGACATAACAATCTAAAGCCGGTTCTGATTTCAATAGCATATTACAAGGAAGCATATACATTGAATTGGCATTTGACTTACTTTTACGGAAAGATATATTATATTATATCGTAATTATAGCACCTTATGTAATATATCAAAGTATTTTAAGACATTATGTAATATTATTATTATTATCATCATTTACTCGGCAAAGATTGCGCAGTTTAAGAATTTCTCAAACCCAGCTATCTGTCCTATCTAATTTAAGAATTAACATAGATCGTAAAAAAGTTACACGTGCACTATCAAGATATCTATGGAAAGTGAATAAAGCTTAATGCATGACACTATAGAGGCAGTATTTCAAATTTTTGCTTAGATTAGGAACTTGACTTTGATTTTTAAGACTATTATTTTGCCAGTTTATTTCATATCCACCATCAACTATTCATATAACATCTACATCATAAGATTTAGCAGTTGAGATTTTTAAAATATGAAACCAATATTACACAATGCCTTTAATAGTAATATTCACTATACCTTTACCTTCATTTTAAAATGTCATAGATAGTTTGATATTGGAAAAAAACCATGCTATTTTAATGGAAATTTAATCTTACAAGGGAGGTTAGAGGAAGGATTTTGACCCACTTGCTTTTGTAGGATATCATATGATCTGTCTCTTTCTCTTTGTGACGTTGATTTATCAAAGTTGTTTTTCTTGCTTGGGAGTAGTTTGAGAGATTTATGTCTTTACTCAGATTTGTATATATTTCTCTCAGAAGAATAAAATAATCCTTTTCTTAAGTAATTCATATTTCAGATTCCATGTTCTTCATGCAACGCCCTTTAAACATATAAAGAATTAAAATTAGCGCGATCAGAATGCAAGTGCATAGCATTACTAATAATTATTATATTGTTAAAACTTTTTTTCCAAGTTTCATTTTGTCATTATCCATGTTGGGATAAGGCAAGAATTATTCAATTATTTATCCACCCAACACAAAAATCTTTCAATTGATATTTACGCAGTACCTGCTGCTATAGCACGAATCGAGCTCGCCACTTCCATCAGCTCTCGGTGGTCTAGTGGTAAGACGCCTGTCTAGTCATCAGGAGATCGTGGGTTCGATTCCTACCCGAGAATGCTTGAGATTTTTTTCTCAGCTTCTCGGTAAAAGCACTGTCAATCAGTGTTTATCCATGTTGGGATAAGGCAAGAATTATTCAATTATTTTGTTCCTAAAAATTTATATTATTTAGTGCACTATTTGAGAACTGGTCTTTCTTTGGTCTCTTAGGTCCTCAATCTTCTGAAGCATTGAGACGATCAATCTTCATTTGAAAGGTATATATTCGTAATGGTCGGGATGCAGAAAGTGATGTGAAACGAGCTGATTTATTCACTTCTTCTTAATGAAGGTTTTACGGCACACTAGTCAATTCTGACTATACGTGCCAAGTATTCACAAGTTACTTTACATGCATAAATATAACTGTATACGAAATTAGGAGAAGATTATTGCATGTATTCTGGGGTATTTTGCGTCAAACACGCCAATCAACCATTATTCCTACGGTACGTGTGCTTTTCCACGGGGAAGCGTCGGCCCGGACTGGGCGGAGTGATCGGTGGTATTGTCTGCGGTGTGTGAGTTCGCGTTTATTTTGTACGTGAAGCATGTTGTGCTGGAGAGAGCGACCAAAGCATCATTTTTTATTTTGCAATAATTAAGCCATTTCTTGATCGATTTTATTCAAACAAACTATGAATATGCTCTAATTTGCTATTGAAAAAATGCATTATGGTAATACTTTTACTCCAGCTCACAAAGTAGTTAAATATCTGAAGCGCCACCTCTCCCAAAACCAATCTATCAGTTTAAGCTATTTTAAATCCCTTTTCCTCCTTTTTTTAAAATTAATTTCAATCTTAAACGAGTTGCAGATCTTAAAAACTATCTGAAGCACTTATTGGTCACTATAATACCAGATGTAGTAATATGTAATCACACGATATAAAAAATAAATCATGTCTTGTTCTTTTCCCACAGATTATGAAATGCTCTATGTAGCATCCACCATATTGATTCAAGTTGGCGTTAATAATCCAATAGCACGTTCAATTTCACACCAATTGTGTTATAATGGTTGCTAGGTTCTAATGGGATTACATATCCATTTACACAATGTACAAAGTCTATTGCTACTCTGATCTCTCCCCATTAAAAGGTTTTTAGCCTTGCAGAAGTAGATACTGGTAGAATATAAACATGAGAGTAATATGCCACTACTGGTTCATTCTTACATGAATATAAACATAAGTCAAACGTAAAATATGTACATCAAGAATCATCGTATCAGTGAAGAAACAGTTAAGCTATGGTGCTTTTAGGTGGAGGCAACATTTGGACGATAGTCTTACAATTGAAATCAACCTAAAATTAAGCATTCATTGTATTCTAAAAAGTTGCATAGACCATTTGAATGCATGTACCTTTTATCACTATAATCATATATACATTGCTTATAAACAGAAATTCTGACTTGTGCACATACACCCTAGTAAAAAATAAAATTCAAGTTGCTGTTAATAATCCAATAGCACGTTCAATATCACACGAATTGGAATTTGGAATTTATTCATTTGAACGTCATTGACATGTACAGCCAATATTTTGTTCTGATTACATTTGTGTTATAATGGTTGCTAGGTTCTAATGGGATTACATATCCATTTACACAATGTACAAAATCTATTGCTACTCTGATCTCTTCCCATTAAAAGGTTTTTAGCCTTTAGCAGAAGTAGAGTCTGGTGTAGAATATAAACATGAGAGTAATATGCCAATACTGGCTCATTGTTATATGAATGTTAAAATATATAATATTGTATAAATAATAAAATGAAAATGAAGGAAACATCAGTTTTTGGTAACATTTGTTGTTTTGTTCATAAAAAGCAGGGTATAGCCATTAGCCTTTGTCACCTCTACACTATAATTTTCAATCGCAAAATATTACACATGCATTGAATATAGCAATAATTCACATGAGAATGCATACACACTACAATAATACATTATTGAAATTGTATTATTAAAGAAACAAGTAAGCCATTGGGTTTTTAGGAGGGGGAATGGACAAAAGTCATGGACTAGAATTCATCCTAAAATACAGTGTTTAATTAATTGTTTTATCTTGATACATTATCAGAAATTTACATAGAGCATTTGCATGCCTGTACATGTACAGTGCAGGTCAAGATATTTTGCTTACCTTTTCTCCTATATAGATAACATGCCATGTATAGGGCTTTTATAGTGATAACAGCTAACTAAGAATTCTGACTTACGTACATACATAATGTTAATTATTCATTTATCTACTCAAGTTCCATTATGACCTGCTTTGTGAGAGAGTCCTGTCACATTCATAAAGTACAAATACAAAATAGATAAGAGCACAATGAATAGATGTAATAATCTAGGTAATGATATGTGCAAATTACATGAATCAACACCAGCATGCTATGCCATAACTTTTAAATGATACAGTATATTACACAGGCTGAAAAATGATACTAATTTATAGTAATTCATGACTAATTTTAGCCTCAAATTTGCAAGGACTTGCATAGTGTACAATGAAGATCACCAATTTTCTTAAAGCCCAAATATAGTTCTGGTAAAGATTAAGAATTGTGAATTTGACAGGATGTTTATCATGACATATGTTACACGGCACATTCAAGTCCATAGCATAACTTTTTAATGAACATGTTCTTCTTGAAAACTTTATTCATTTTTTTTTTATTTGAATTTTTTAAATTGAATTTTACTGCTAAATCATATTTACCGCCTTCTCATTGTGAAAACAATATTTTGGGTGCTATTGGTCATATGCAAGGACATTTTTTAGATTGGACAAAAGAATAATAAAGAGGAATACACACAAATTAAATTCTGAATTTTTCATTCAATTCTGTGTATGAGAAGGTGTCCTGAGTTATCAAAAAGAAAATGTTGATTTAGTTTCGTGGTCCCCGAGAGATTTATTTGCACATTTTATGTTATAGCTTTAATTACCAAAGCGTATTAGTTTTTCACACAATCTTTTGTGTAATATGTTTATGATACTATATTTCATTTCATTAAGATTTCAAGGCATTTGTTCACCCAAACTTTACTTGAGATTTAAAGCATAATCAAATGGAATGCAATGAAAGATGTGTGAATGTTACAAATTTTTAACACTCGGGTTCTAATTTCTTTTGTTTCATGTTGGCAGTCAATGTAATTCTACATTTCTGATATTTCTGTATGTTTTACTGTTTCAGATTGAGAAGATAATCCGTGGTATGCAGCATGCGGATCATGGTATACCAACACGTCCACAAAAGGTCTTTCTTACCTCAGTTCCATGTGCCTTCTCAGGTGAGTTGTTTCTTCTATTTTTACTATTTCTTTATAGAAATTTAGTCAGCCATTTAACTCATCAGAATATGAAAGCAAAAGTGCTGCGAAGACACAAAGAGGAATTAGCAAAGTCATCATCACAATTACTTGTGCATATTAATTTTGGCTTGCTGGTATAGGGGGTGTTTCTAGAAAGTTGCAATTGTTTGCAAGTTGTATTTGATTGGCCTGAGACAATAAAAAACATTTTTACAATTGCACCTTGTGAAAGCGCAGACTACGTGAAAATGAGATAGCACATTGCAATTTACAATGGATTTGCAATTAATTTGAACTCAATTGAGAATTACTAGCAGCACCAAAAAAGAGTTACATCTACTAAGCACAATTAAGGGAAATAACATTATTGTTGATTATTGAAATTATTTGTTAATATGGATTTTGGTTTGCTGGCTTGCAGTTGCAAATTGAGTGCAACATATACTGAACAACAGCATCCTACGAAAGTTCATACAGTGTTATATTGATTTTTTCTGCAACTTTCAGTACCATATAATTACAAATGATAAAGGTAGAAATGAAATGTAAAAATAGCAGGCTTACAACCCTGTATATATTTGTGAGAATGTTATTAATACTGTTATTCAATGAGCTCAATGAAAAATGGTGGATAAAGGTTGAAAATATCTTAGAGATATAATTGAAATATTTCAGAAAATTGCCATAAATAGACATTTGTAAGTATGGCCTTGTTAATTCAGACATTGAATTAGATAAACACAGACTGACATGCTCCTGGATATGACATCGGAAAATATCCATTGAGAGACAATTATAGAAATGTAATAAAAAAGAAAGGGATATGTAAGGGTCCGTAAGCAATGGAATAATTTATGATGTACGTATTAGCAGAAACGTCATTTGCCTCGAGCCATGGCATATATATTGGAGAATTCACCATGCTTAGCATAGAAAACAGGGAATTGTATCAGTGTAGGTTGTACAGCATAAAAATATGTATTGTTTCTCTTGGAGCTCCTTACTAGGTATACAGCGCTTTTTGTTGGGGGTTCTTTGCCCATTGACCTCTGGAATCAGGTAGTCCCTGCACAAAGTATATGGGAATTTAAGCGAGCCCTAAAATCAGGTTTTTTGTTTTACATGATCAAATTCGATATAAAACGGTTCTTACAATTATCATCCACATAATCACCTTTTCGTACTTGTAAAATACGTTGTATTTGTGATTTCCTTTGTGGTTCTTCTTTAAGAATATAGTAGTCAATGTATTAATATCCCACCGCTGCCACCAAATTAGGAAAGATATAGAATATTTTAAAATCTATATACAGTGAACAATAATCTGAATTTTCCATGAAGAGAACAGATTACAAAATAATAATAGGAGATTTATTGAAAAGGCATAAATATTATATAATATAAAAACATAAGAGTAATAAAGAATCAATTTGGAGCAACTACAAAAAGGTCAAATTGACTAAAATAATAGTTGCACATCGCTGACCCTTACATCTAGTGATTTTGAACTTGTTTGTTTTAAACCATTGACTTCTTTAATTTCCATTGACGTTATGCAAGGAAAGCCTGGTTTTAGTAGTCAATGGGTTAAGAGTGTATCACCAGTAAGAGAAAAAAATCATAAGTGTGGAATTCTGTCCTATTGCTACTTATTACTAACATGAGACATGAACACAT
>BQKZ01005304.1:0-12392 GCA_036244855.1 Temnopleurus reevesii | reverse complement strand
CGGGGGTGGGGGGGGGAGGGGGGGGGGGGGGGGGCTGTTTGAATAATTCAAATTCTAATTTCTATTCTGATGTATAGCAATCAATTTTTTTACTATTTGCTAATGATACTTTTTGGCAGAAATTTGGATATTGGTGAATTGCTACTTTCTCTTCCATTTTTCTGCTGGTTCTCTCCTTTCTGTAAATATTAACAATACACTTCTCAATCGTATAAACTTTCATTTGATCCAGACATTTTTCTTCATGAATGCATATATTTGCATCTTCTCATAGCTATCAAGTTTTTAACTGTTATTACTAACAATACCTTGTTGGGCACAAATTTGGATGTTGGTGAACTGTTTCTTTATCTTCCATTCTTCTTGCTTGTTCTCACCTGTAAATATTAACAAATAAAACTCATTTGTATGTCTTATTTTTTGTGAACACAATTACTTTCATTTGTTCCAGACATTTGTCTTTCTACTGTTTGTCATCTGTGCATAACAAGATTATAATTGGGTCACATCAGAACAAAACGAAGCATACAATGCGCTTTGGGCTCCCTCCGTGATTAAATCAGCTCTAGAGGTTTGCAAGTTTCAAATGAGATATGCCCAACAAATGTGTTTGTATCAGTACAAGTTTTGGAAACTTTAGTACATCAGGTAAAAATAAGTGGCTGCTGTGATCTCTTGGCATATTGTACAAAATAATAGTTTCATCATTGGAACTTTCATCCTATTGAGAGCTAATTCAGACAATGAGCTCCAGATACATTGAAAATTATTCCCAATTGAATGCTCATTTTGAAATGACAGTAATTAATTTCAAGGCGGGGCAGAATGTTTTTTAGATGGGGCCACTTTAATATACACCAAACACACACATACTCACACAAACATTTGCATGTTCTCTCATACGAACATACATGAATTTTGTCAAGATTATTGTGGCACTTGGTGCCTAGGGCCCATAGTTACCACTTAGAGAGTGTTGCTGGAAAGTTACATCCAATTGCAAGTTGCAGTTGATCCTACAAAGAAATGAACATAGATACATACTGTATGTTTATTTAATCAGGTAATGGCATGAATTGACTTAAAAATTGTGAGAGCTGCCAAATATGANTATGCAGCATGCGGATCATGGTATACCAACACGTCCACAAAAGGTCTTTCTTACCTCAGTTCCATGTGCCTTCTCAGGTGAGTTGTTTCTTCTATTTTTACTATTTCTTTATAGAAATTTAGTCAGCCATTTAACTCATCAGAATATGAAAATAAACCTGCTGTGAGGACACAAAGAGTTATAGAAATAAGCAAAATTTCATTATTATTATCACAATTATTTGTGCATATGGATTTTGGCTTGCTGGTATAGGGGGTGTTTCTAGAAAGTTGCAATCGCTTGCAAGTTGTATTTGATCGGCCTGAGACAATAAAAACCATTTTTACAAGTGCACCTTGTTAAAGCACAGACTACGCAAAAATAAGATTGCACATTGCAATTTACAATGGATTTGCAATTAATTTGAACTCAATTGAGAATTTCTAGCAGCACCAAAAAGAGTTACATCTACTAAGCACAATCAAGGGAAATAACATTATTGTTGATTATTGAAATTATTTGTGAATATTGATTTTGGTTTGCTTGTTTGGAGTTGTTAATTGAGAGCATCATAATGAACAAGATCTTTAAGAACAAGAATGAAGCAACAATCCCTGTAGTATAGGGAATAGTGTTAAAAAGCATCCTACACAAGTCCAGTCATATGTGTTTTAGACTTCCAGTCCCATTTGATTGCATATTATAAAATATGCATATAAAAAGGTGAGAATAGCAGGTCTATGTAATTGTGGGAATGTTATCAATACTTTTCAATGAACTCATATGGTGAATAAATGTTGGAAACATCTACAAATATAAATGAAATATTTCAAGAAATGCCTGCCTAAATAAACATTTGTAAGTATTGGATTGTAAAATCAGACTTTGAATTAGATAAACACAGGTTAACATGCTCCTGGATATGACATCAGAAAATATCCATTGAGAGACAATTATAGAAATGTAAAAAAAGAAAGAATAGAAGTAGTAATACGTAAGGGTCCATAAGCTATAGAATAATTTATGATGTACGTATTAAGAGAAACGTCATTTACCTCTAGCCATGGCATATATATTGGAGAATTCACCATGCTTAGCATAGAAAACAGGGAATTGTATCAGTGTAGGTTGTACAGCATAAAAATATGTATTGTTTCTCTTGGAGCTCCTTACTAGGTATACAGCGCTTTTTGTTGGGGGTTCTTTGCCCATTGACCTCTGGAATCAGGTAGTCCCTGCACAAAGTATATGGGAATTTAAGCGAGCCCTAAAATCAGGTTTTTTGTTTTACATGATCAAATTCGATATAAAACGGTTCTTACAATTATCATCCACATAATCACCTTTTCGTACTTGTAAAATACGTTGTATTTGTGATTTCCTTTGTGGTTCTTCTTTAAGAATATAGTAGTCAATGTATTAATATCCCACCGCTGCCACCAAATTAGGAAAGATATAGAATATTTTAAAATCTATATACAGTGAACAATAATCTGAATTTTCCATGAAGAGAACAGATTACAAAATAATAATAGGAGATTTATTGAAAAGGCATAAATATTATATAATATAAAAACATAAGAGTAATAAAGAATCAATTTGGAGCAACTACAAAAAGGTCAAA
Organism: Temnopleurus reevesii; assembly: GCA_036244855.1. Lineage (NCBI taxonomy): Eukaryota > Metazoa > Echinodermata > Echinoidea > Temnopleuroida > Temnopleuridae > Temnopleurus > Temnopleurus reevesii. Next base: position 9,678 of record BQKZ01005304.1, on the reverse strand, counting down.
TTGACTAAAATAATAGTTGCACATCGCTGACCCTTACATCTAGTGATTTTGAACTTGTTTGTTTTAAACCATTGACTTCTTTAATTTCCATTGACGTTATGCAGAGAAAAGCCTGGTTTCAGTAGTCAATGGGTTAAGAGTGTATCACCAGTAAGAGAAAAAAATCATAAGTGTGGAATTCTGTCCTATTGCTACTTATTACTAACATGAGACATGAACACATCAGTAATACAATTGTGCATAATAGGTAATGCAGTAATGCAGTCATTTCAACGATATCATAAATGATACTTCACTATGGGATAGCTTGGCTGATTTTTGTTGCCATATGATATAGATCTCCTTGTTCCAAATGTTTTATTTTTTTATTGAAAAGGCTACCATCTGTAAATAATGTAAATGAATAACAGAAGGAATCTTTCTACATTATTTTCCCTTTTATTTTCTAGGTATTGATTTAATAGAATGGATCACCAAATTATTAGATGTCCACAGTACAACGGAAGCAACCCACCTGGCCACATTACTGTCTCAGTATGGATATATATACCCTGTAGAACCTACCAAGAACGTGTCTATCAATGAAGATAACACGCTCTATCGATTCCAGAGTCCATACTTCTGGACCTCTCAAGATCGCTCCCATGACAATACAGATTATGGTAAGATGCTGTTGCCTAGCAACACAATTCGAGAATTTGATTCTTATTCTTCTCTGAGATATCTTTCTAACAATCTTTTTTTCTGAAGGATACCCACAAATTTTACTTCAGTCTAACAGCATTTATTGTAATAATAGTAGTGAGTGAGATTTCTCTTGTTATGCCTTTTACTATGTTTGGAAAGCAAATGCACATTATTTAATTCTGAGAAATTTGTGAGAACGTAACTATAATTTATTTCTTGTCTGGATGCAAAGGATTTGGATTGTTCATTTAATCTAATTGGAGGAAGGACAACAAATATCTTACTTACTGTAAACATTGTAATTCTGCTTAACAAGTAGATTATGATAAAGATGTCGAACCAAATGTGTTTGTTGATCCAATAGAAAATAACAAATTGACTCACTTAAATGAAGCCCTTATTTTTTAAAAGAGCAAATTTCAATGAGAAAAAATGAAATAGCCTACTTTAAGAGGCCATTAATAGTTTTCCTCAATTAAACATAGCTGTAATTGCTGTTCATATAAAGGAATATTGCCTTTTTCAGACTATACTTTTATTACCAATCTTACTATAGTTTATTTGTTGATTTGTTTCAACAACACATCACTTTGCACAAAATGATTTATGTTTGTAAAATGAATTAAAAACAGGGGCTGTTATCGATAAGGCAATGCATTTGCAAAATTAGAAATTTAGACAATTTACTCCAGGCAATTTGTGAGTCATAAAACCTATTTGTGAACAAAAATGAGGTTTAAAAGTATTTCTTATATGGCACTTTTCCCACAAGGCCTGAAGAATTCTAACAGTATTATTAATCGGTCAAAGAATAAAGAATGAGAACTCCACTTTGAGTGCATTACCTTTACTCCCGGGGAGCTCCTACAATGCCAGCCTACGGTGAGGTAAACAATCTCCATTTCCTCCCAGGTACTTACTTAAACACCTGGGTTGAGTGAAGTACATCATGAATAAATGTTTTTCTGAAGGAAATTAGCAACATGAGTGGGACTTGAACTGCCAAACCTATAGATGAGTGGCAAGAATAGCAACCACTACACCACAATCCTTCCTTAACTTTCTAGAAAATGCACTCATCTATTGAAAGGAAAGGGAATTAAAAAAAATATCTTTGTAATCATCAATTCAGTATATTTGTATGGTATGCTTGTTCATCTCTGTTTTTTGTGTCAAGAAATATAATCACTGTTATCTCATCATTTTCTCCTAACAGCTCTCTATCTTGCAAAGAGAACAATGAGGAATAAGCAGAATTTTGGGCTGGAGGAGTATGAAAACGTAAGTGAATAAAATTACTCTGTTATCATTTGGTAAGTTTCATAAATGCTACTAAACTTGAGATGAAGTAAAAAAGAGCTTGAGCTTTTGATCCTAGCGAGCTTTCGATCCTAGCAGGATCTTAATCATGTAAGCAAAATGACAAGGAAATGAAGTGAACACACAAGTACGTAGAAAAGGCTATATGAGGAAGTGGAGAGAAAAAAAGAAAAGGATGTGAGGGGCAGCTAATCACAGAGCAAGGAGTGAAGATGAAAATGAACTCCAATACTTCAATACTACTAAACTTATCATTTTCCAATAATATGATCCAAGATCAAATTAATTATAGTAATATGTTTTGTGTTATAGCCTATTCTGTAGAATGGCATCCCCAGTTTGTTGTTATCAACATAGTAAATGGCTATGAGTGCAATGGAACGAATAGGATGAAAGATGAAAGATCTATTCAACTAGGCAGTAATCGAGTTGAATAGATTAAATTTCATGCATACTCTGTACCTCATAATATGTAGAGCAATCAGGTGCATTGCTTATATTCCCTCATCTAAAGTAGACAGAGAGAGAGAGAGAGATTTAGATAATCACTTTGAACCTAAATTCATACCAGTACTACAAATACATTTTAATTTACGTTTTTATTATTTTTAGAATGAAGAATGAGAAAGAAAGAGGTGTTTATGGCAACTGAATAGTCTAGTAATTTACTCAAGATACAGCAGCATGTAATTCACATAGACACACACAAAGAGAGAGAGAGAGAGGAGAGAAAGAGGGGAGAGAAAGAGAGAGAGAGAGAGAGAGAGAGAGAAGAGAAAGAGGGGAGAGAAAGAGAGAGGGAGAGGAAAGAAAGAGGGGAGAGAAAGAGATAGAGAGGAGAGAAAGAGGGGAGAGAAAGAGAGAGAGAAATAGCAACAAAATATGACTTTCAGGTGTTTTTTCATGTTTGAGGTACTGAATCAAAATATAGCAGTCAACACACACACACACATGCACTCACACACACATCACACAACACCACAAAAATGCAAAGAGATTGAGAGATTAACAAGTGGACAACCAAAAGAGAATATTAGAAGAGTCTCCCCCTCCATCTTTTGATGATGAGATACTTCAATCCTCATCCTCTGATTGAACCGTCAGAAGAGAAGGATGCATCGAGAGAAGCTATTTCCTTAATGTAGAGAGACTGAATTGATTGCAATACGGCCCAAAGCATCATCCCGGTCCTACTTCATCGCCATGGGAACCATAAATCACTCCATCTGCTCTCATAGGAACTGGCATGGGATACATTATCTCTACCCTTCTCATGTATCATCTCTCGATCTAATTTCCAATGAAGATTGAAAGGGAGAAATATTGGGGAGTTTTTTATTTTATGTTTATATGTCATTGTCTTGCTTTACCCCTAGCATGTCACTTTTCCTGATAACATGTACTATTATATGGAGATTAATTCATTAATATGTTTTACCAATGGTTTTAGGAGTTTGGTAGCTTAGAAAAACATGAACTATTTCTCCATGGAAACCATTAAGACCTGCGTAAAAGTAATAGAAGTGTCAGGGATTTCACTCTGCCTAGGAAACCTGGGAAACAAGTTTTTCAGTTGTGGAAAAAATCAGGGAATTCAAATTAAAATCCTTAAAATGAGGAAAAAACCAATGAGGAAAAAAACAATGAGGAAAATCCCCATTCCTCATGGTAAATTAAATTGACAAAGTTATCAGTGAATTAATTCAGTAGGGAAAAATCAAGGAATTTGATTCTCCTCAGATCAAGTAGTCGGAACCCCGAATTTAATATTATATACGCCATGGTATGTACCGGGAATACTGGTTGTTGAACATTATGGCATATCTTTAGTGACAATTTGATCTGCTGCTGATGATAAATTCCCCCCTCAGCCTGTTGCCAGAGTCCTTTTGTGGTGAACCAAATTCACAGTCTCATTTGTGTAGAAATGTATTACATATAACACATTGAACCGCAGAATAAGTATCATTTCACAAAGAATCAAAACATTGTCTAATTGGACGCACTGTAAATGCCTATAAAATGTTTGTAATTACAGATGAAATATCATCTGTTACTATTCTCTCACCACAGACAAATCAGTTAATTTTTTTTAGTTTTCTAGTTTTTTTTTATTTTGGTTATTAAACACTCATTGATAATGCAATGCTCTTTTTCAGCAAAGAATCTTTTTTTTGTGGTCCAAGATGTATGCTCTTGCTTCTATATACACCATAGCCAGAGATGCTAAATTTTTAGCTCAGAATTTTTTTTTGTCGTTCAAGATGTATACTCTTGCTTCTATATACACCATAGCCATGGATGCTAAATTTTTAGAATACACATGAGAATAGAAATTTAAACGTAAATCTCCAAACAGCTGTTTCAGATGATTTTTCATGAGAGAAAGAGAGTGTATTATCGTTTTGCTTTCTCTCAGGAAAAAAAGATATGTATTTTTTTTTTTTTGGGGGGGGGGCTGTTTGAATAATTCACATTCTAATTTCTATCCTGATGTATAGCAATAATTTTTTTTACTATTTTCTAATGATACTTTTTTGGCAGAAATTTGGATATTGGTGAATTGCTACTTTCTCTTCCATTTTTTCTGCTGGTTCTCTCCTTTCTGTAAAAATTAACAATAAACTTCTAAATCGTATAAACTTTCATTTGATCCAGACATTTTTCTTCATGAATGCATATATTTGCATCTTCTCATAGCTATCAAGTTTTTAACTGTTATTACTAACAATACCTTGTTGGGCACAAATTTGAATGTTGGTGTTCAAAATGCTTCTTTATCTTCCATTTTTCCAGCTGGTTCTCTCCTTTCTGTAAATATTAACAAATAGAGTCCTAAATTGTATGTTTTAATTCTTTTTTTACAAACATCATCACTTTCATTTGATCCAGACATTTGTCTTTTTACTGTTTGTCATCTGTGCATAACAAGAATATGAAAAGGTCACATCAGAACAAAACAATGCATACAATGCACTCTAGACTCCTTCCGTTACTAAATCAGCTCTAGAGGTTTTGCAAGTTTCACATGAAATATGCCTAATAGGTGTGTTTGTATAAGTAACACGATATAAACTATTTTCACAAAATAAAGTCAAACACCATTTCAATGGTTCTTTGTCGTGCTATTCAAATCGTAACCGGCTTGTCATTGTTGTGTTCGCACAGTTCTATTCACTTCGACCGACTTTATTTTTCGAAAGACTTTATTTTTCGAAAAAAGTTTATATCGTATTCTTATTAGCTGACCAATTTTTCTAAACTTTCTGTCCTGTTCTTCTGATTTTTTTTTATATCGTGTTCAGTACAAATATTGGAAACTTAAGTACATTGCATCAAAATGGGTGGCAGGTATGATGATCTCTAGAATATCATACAAAATTATAGTTCCATCCTTTAAACTTTCATCACATGGAAAACTGATTTAGACAATCAGTTTCAGATAAAAAAATTATATCCATTTGAAGGCTCCTTTCAAAACCACAGTAATTTATTTCAAGCAAAAGGGGCGTAATGTTTTTGAGATGGGGCCCACAAATACACTATGCACATGCACACATTCACACAGACATAGGAATGTTCTCTCATACACTCACGTCAAAATTATTGGCAGGTGTGATGATTCCTATGGTATTATACAAAGTAATAGTTTCATCCTTTAAACTTTCATCACATGGAAAACTGATTTAGACAATCAGTTTCAGATAAAAAAGATTATATTCATTCGAAAGCTCCTTTCAAAACCACAGTAATTCATTTCAAGCAAAAGGGGCGCAATGTTTTTGAGATGGGGCCCACGAATACACTTTGCACATGCACACACTCACACAGACAAAGGCATGTTCTGTCATACAAACATACACACTTGTCAAAATTATTGTGGCACTTGGTGCCTAGGGCCCATAGTTACCACTTAGAGAGTGTTGCTGGAAAGTTACATCCAATTGCAAGTTGCAGTTGATCATACAAAAAAATGAACATAGAATGATACATACTGTATGTTCATGTAAACAGGTAATGGCATTAATTGACTTAAAAATTGTGAGAGCTGCCAAATATGAGGAACCGAAAGTATTTCACTATTCAAAGGCAGCCCTCCTTATCTATCATTGATGTGTGACAATTGAATTTAACCATGGATACGGGAAAAAGAAGTGCACTTCATTTCAAGAGTATTTCCCTACGGTTAGCTTACATATTGTTCTAATTACTGCACAGTGTGTGTGTGAGAGAGAACGAGATAGAGAGAGAGAGAGAGAGAGAGAGAGAGAGTTAGAGGCATGACACTATGAATAGATTTAATTGCCCTTATGATTGCATGTGTCTTTATTGATTCCTCTGGGCTTCTATCAGTGCCTGCTACTAATTGATACTAGTCTAATTGCATCACCATGGCAACCGACAATCCAATCATAAATCATAGATTTTCTCAAGAAAAGGAGAGTGGTTGACAGGGATAAGAGCAGAGGAACACTTTTCAGGTGAATTAGAATACTGTTTATGAATATGTAGATTATTGTTGATTTATTTACGATCACTATTCTTGTATGAATGAACACTATATTGCAATTATTCATGGGATGTCCATATTTTTCCATGTTAACTGATTTAGACCATGGTCTATGAAAATTGATTTTAATAATGGTATCAATTATGGTATCAAGCATTAGTGTATAAAAAAAAATCTGAAGCACAAATCTTATAATTTGATAATTTGAAGTGCAAGTTAGCTAAATGAAGAGTTGCCTAATAAGTTCACTTCAATTTTGTTTGAATCAGATTCAAACTTCCTTTATGAATGATAATAAATGTTGTTATTATTATCATCATTGTAATAGTTTATGGAAAAAAAACATCCCCATTCAAATATATTTCGTTGATGCATGCTCTGCGCTGACTAGGAATACCCATTGTTAAATTTTAAAGTTCTGAGATATGCTGGAAAGAGAACTCAAATTAAAATAATTCAAGGGTAGAGATATATACCGTGGGTATATTTTAATTAATAGTACGAAGAAGAAAACACATCTTATTGATGAGTTGTATTTTTTTCCTTCTACCAATTTTAAAATATATATTGTGTTGTTCTTTTGGGACCAATATATTCTGCTTTTATTACTTCTTGGAACGGGGGAAAAGGATGTAATATCAAAGTTCGTCTTGAGAGTGGATAAGTGGTTGTCATTTAATAGTGCACATCAGGTGTGCGGCTCTGACATTATTGTTCACACATTGAGCACACATTGAGAGGGGAATGTCAACTGATCGATAAACGCAGCTCCGAGCGATGATTGCAAACAATCACTGTCACATGGTGATTACTTAGTGGTTTCCATGGAGACAAGACACGCTTTTCCGCCTGGTAGATCTTTGGTAGGTTCTACACCCTTCACGTTTAATTGGTTAGTGCATGCTTGTTGCTTGCTACATGGGCGCAACTGCAATTTTAGTATGATTGTGAGAGGAATTTTTCAAGACAAAACTTAATTCTTGCATAAAGCTTATGCACCAGAAGACTATTTTTTTACAATAAACGAAAGTCAAAACTAGAGGAAATAGAAACTTTTCCTGTTAAAGCATTCATTGAATTGGATATGAAACATATGCAGGACTCCTCTTTTCATCTCAATGTTATGTTAATTTTTTTTTTAATTATACATTGAACTGTATTATCATTTGTCAAATATTTTTGTTGTTGAAGGATAAAAATGTAATTTTGAATTGAATTGAATTGAATATTGTTAATTTGTAGTTTATTCTACCATATCATGCAAATTGTATGAAGGTTTCGGAACACTGATAAATTGTCAAGTTATTAAAAATAGAAAAAAAAACATTTCACTTTTATGAATGGCACTATAAAGCAACATCACTGGCCTATCTGACATGACATATATTCATCGATCTTTTGACACACAGCAGACAGCATATTTCTAAATTAAGAATTTATGTTAAAATGATGGTTAAAACATTAAAAAATAACATAACTGTAGATTGGTCACCTATTGTCTGCACCGTGAAGATCATTCATGTAGCCTTGCCTTCCTACCTTTTGACATAAACACATTTTGTGTATGAGAAATCTAATCATTGTTCATCTGCAGGCATACTCTCTAAATTCCAAGGATTGAAAAGTCAATCGAAAAGATTGTAGTCAGGGACCAATCCAAATTGGATTGAAATTTTCAATCTAATAGATTTTAAATTTAATCTTTATTTGATTGAAAATTTCAATCGAATTTTGGATTGGTCCCTGACTACAATCTATTAGATTGACTTTAAATCTTAGGAATTTAGAGAGTATCTGACCAATGTATTGAGGAAGCAGCAATTAACTTATTTTCACATGATTTACTTACATTTACTATATTTGTGAATATAACTTAGAGTTTGCCTCCTCAGGGATTTGCTATCAACTGTATTAGAGCAAGATTTTAAACAGCAAGTTATATGCCTTTCTACTTCTCACGTAACAATTCTTGTAGCGATGATATATCTTTGAAGAGATGTTTGTGTTCAGTCAATATTTTCACCCTCCAGACTTGAGATCCTCACTCTGCGAGCTGTCACGTTAATGCTTTAAATTCTGTTATATTAAATTCAACTTTAGCCATTTGCCGTTTTCAAGACAAAAACATGGTTAGAAGCACAATAGTACCGTACTGTCATGATTAAGGAGTGTGTTTGCAGACTGGCATGGAGTTGATCGATAGTCATTGAACATTTACGTTTACCTGGCTTGTCACAATACTTACTTAAAAAAAGAGTCTACCCAAAATTAATAATTCTTTAACCAAAGCAGAACAAAATTGGTGAGCAGAACAAAAACAATTGAAGAAAATCAGACAAGAAATGAAAAAGTTATGAATTTTCAAAGATTTTGAAAAATGGGCAAATCAGTAAAATTTTTCAGACATGTTGTCAATTTGATGACATCGTGGGTGCACTACAACCAGAATTTTCCCTATATTTAATGTGCAGAATTCATCATTTCTACACAAAGATACAATATTTGTATGACTGTATATATGGAGTCTACATATCTTTCTTCAAGATATCATATAGTTAGAGTTTTAAAGAAATCATATTTTTTGGCAAAAAAAGTAACAATTTATAACATTGATATGAATGTAATAAATGATGAGTTATGCACCTATGATGTCATCAATTAACAATTTATCTGAACATTGAAACATTCATGACTTTCTCATAAGTTGTCCAATTTTTCTCAAGTTCTTTTTTTTTCATCTGATTTTTAAGCTCCTGTTGAAGAAATATTATTTTGGGGTAGACTCTTCTTTCAATACCGTCCTATATGATGATGTCCAATATAGAAATTGTAAATATACCCTACCCATTATATGAGAACATACTTTCCAACTCTGCTGCTTTTGATACTAGAATACCCCTTTATAAATTCTACCTTACAATGCCTGTGTGTAGTAAAGGCAGCAAAAAAGGCACCCTACCACTTTTTCAATTCATAGTGCTGGCATGCAGGTTTGTTATAAACAGCATTGAATTGAATGCTCGCCAATATTCTATGTGAAAATTAACAAGGTGGCAAGAAAAACCTATGAAATTGATTTTTCATACACAATCTTTTTCATCTAAAAATTCTTCAAATCAATTCAAAATGTTATCATCAGAAGATATGAACATATTATGTAA